>NW_004624837.1:5775590-5870197 GCF_000247695.1 Heterocephalus glaber | reverse complement strand
TGTTTGATATAATTTATCAGTTAAAATGTATGTGAGCCTGCTGTTGTCATATAGGTAGGTTTTCAAGCTAGGAATATACTTTCTTTAATAGGTGCTATTCAAATTTTATATTTCCTCCAGTGTTAATTTCATTAATTCGTCTTCCAAAGTACTTCTTAGAAGTTGCCAAACTTATTTCAAAAAAGATTTTTGTAATATGCTTTCTATATCCTTTTAAATTCTGTAAAATATGTGGTAATGTCTTCTAGATCTTGATATTGTAAGTTTAAAAATGTAAAATTGATATGTGTAATAGGAAGAAAAGGTCTAAAGGAGTAGGGGAAGTGGGAGGGGTAGGGGAAAGGAAAGAAGGGAAAAGAAAAAATATGAGAAAAGAAAAAAAGGAAACAAAGTCTTTGTCAATAGGGAAGGGTGGAGGGGATGAAGGGAGGGCAGGGGAAGGGGCAAAAATAAGAATCAAGATGCTCATGTAAAGGTACAGGATCTTAATGATTAATATAACTGTATTTTATACCTAAAATGTACAAATAAACTTAATGGGGAAAAAAAGAAACTTAAATCAGGTCATTTTTTTTTTTCTAGGTAGTAGACATTTTTCTTGTTCTCCAGAGTTGAAAGCCTTACAGTACATCTGGGAATGTAATTAATTGGACAAATGAAAATTCATCAAGGCAATAAGCTCCCAATGCATTTCTGGTGGTCTTATATGTCTACAAGTATATTCAGTAACATTCATTATGTGCATTCACATATTCTAGTATTTGGGATTTCCAGCTGTACCACCAGAGAAATCTTGTTTGAAATCTAACTCTACCATTCACTAGTCATTTGCTCAGAATAGCTATTTAAATTTTTGTGCCTCAGTTTTCTTATCTTTTGGGAAAAAAATGTACCTTACATTTTCTGTGACATCACTTAACTATTTTTAACACCTGTCGTTTGACAGGGAGTTACCAAAAAGTCAGCTCAAAAAATAAATGAAAGCACAGTATAGTGGTTACTTTGTATACTTTAGAGCCATTCAGCTTCTAACCAAACTCAAGCTCTACCACTTGATACCTGTGTGGATGTTGTCAAGTAAATTAATCTCTCTGTGTCTCAAAGTGATCATCATATGATATGTACTAATACTACATTATGCTTTAGCTATTGAAAAACTTACTGGGTAATTGATTCAAAGAAAATTCTGAGAGTATGATAAGTGTTCACTGCTATTATTATGATTATCACCTTTGATATTATTATGCATGCAATTCTGTTATTACAAGTAGTACAAACCTATTAACACTTATTATGATTGTTACTGGAATGAGTAGAATTCTGTAGATAAGGGGAACTAAGTCAAGATTTTGCCATAGTGAAGGAAAAGAAATTTCTCTTTTCTCTGGACTCAGAGTTGTAAAATATCCAACTGGACGTACATAGCCATGATCAGGAGGGGTTAAGCAAATTACAGTTCACGAAAGATAGAAGATCCAAAGTAAGAAGCTGAAACTCTGAATACTGCTTGTATGTATTAAGCCTATGCATTGAGAATTAAGATGTTTTTTAAGGGGCCAGGGATTTAGCTCAGTGGTGCCGCTGCCTGGCTAGCAAGCACAAGGTCCTGCGTTTGAGTTTGAGATGTCCTTTAAGATTACCTTCTGGTAAGAACTTTTAATTATGTTAACCAATAAATTTTCTACTGCAAAGGTGATATAAATTGGATTTGTGTTCTGATGTTATCAAAGATTCCTAAAAATTACAGAACTTGGCACACAGTATCCTAGGAAGACTGAAGGTGATAATTTATGTAGTGTGCACCATAGATTTTTATCCTTAGTTATATATAAGTTCATTTCAACTGTTAGTACATAGTAGCAAATCTTTTAATTTTAGTAGGAGGTGTGATGAATACCTGAAAAGTCAACCAGTCACCATATTAAAATATGAAAACTGTTTTCTCTCTTGATATTATTTTCCTTTTGAAGTTTTCCTGCTTTTAGTTTACCCTTAACCTTTTATTTTTATAGGAAAAATACTTGAACATAAATGCAAGTGTTGCAAGATACACATGTTCAAGTAATTGAAATTATCTTCTCCACACTAAGAAAAATCGAACCCTTGTTTTCTCATTATGAAGTTGATTTTATGCACTAGCTACAAAAATATGAAAACTTAATTCTTTTTAAACTACTTTCCAAAGGAGTTACTTTGTTGACTTAGATTCCTTTAAAAACTTAGCAGAGTATTTTTTACATAATAATGTTTAGAATAACATCTGTACTTCATAGACTTGTTTGACTAGATAGATTTTTTAAAAATTTTTCATTGCATCTTTCAAAAATTTATTCAATAAACAGAATATTGTTTTATCTGACTCCCACTATCTATATGAATAAGTCGTATAATGTAATTCTGTTGATTTCTGAGTGAAAGTACTTTGGTTTCAGCAACAGAAATCAACTTGAGCAAGATCAATGGAAATAAAAGGAATTATTGAAAGAGTCATGGTAATTCATAGATCAAATGGAAAAAAAAATCATCGCTTGCAAAGGACAGAAAACAGGGACACTTGCAGATATTACAAAGGAATCAACCCATGATGTGACATTTGGTATGTTTATGCTCCTCCCACTTTTTGTTCTTAAATCAACAATGAAGGTTCAGATTTCTGGGAAAAAGAGTATATTATCAAAAGTTACTTTGGGATTTTTTGTATAATATAAATGCAATAAATAGATATGCAATAAATAGAATAAATGCAATAAATAGAATAAAATAAAATAATAACACAAGAAATACAGGGAGATCAAAAACAAATACCTATCTTTTTCCTAGATTAATTAAACTGATAACCAAATGTTCCTTCCTCAAGATCAGATATTACACTTTGTGTTAAGCCTCAACTTGTTTTATTTACCTATTTATGATCTGTGGAGAGCCAATCTCAGACCTTTTCCACTGTGTAAATAGTCTAAACTTTCTAGGTACATTTTATAGGTTTATTCTCTCATTTAACCAAGCCACTTGACCTCTTGAAGTTCTTTTTATGAAGTTCAACTTGAATGTCTTCTCTTAAAGGTTTATTTTTCCACCCTTCTTTAAACATGTATTCCTTGAGAGCAGGATCCATGTGGACAAAATTTTTCCATACCAAATAGCACTGTACTAAAAATAAATACAGAGTTGAGAGGTTCAGTGATTTAAAATAATACTTAACTCATTCTGGAAATTCCTCTTTTCCATCCTCTCCCTGTATGTTCTTTCTGGTTCTGTTGCTATATTTCATTAGTTAATAATCACCTATTAGTCTTTTTGCCTTAAATCCTCCTCACTTCAGCCTCCATCAAACATGCCATTACTCTGCTCTTAATTTTATTGTCTTCTTTTTGTTTTTTTGAATGAAAAATCAATGTTAATTGCACACATTTCCAAAGTCCTCAGCTTTAGTCATGTATTTCCAGGCTTTTTTTGAAGCGATGATTTATTCATTTTAAATCAAAGTGTAAACCCTGAAGAAATATGTTGGGATGAAAGATAAGCAACTTCCAGGCTATTTCACCAATTTACAACAAGCAAGAAAATGAGAAAATTAAAATATGGGAAACTTGGAACTAGAGAACATCATGTTGAACAAAATAAGCAAGCCACAGTCAAATATCACAGTTCTCCATGATATACAGAATCTAAAAGAGGTGACACAAAAGTTGATGAGAGACTATTATTAAGCAAAAAGCAAGAGTAAAGGTGAGGGAAAAGACAATGTAAGGAAGGTAATAGGGGAATGGATGCATAATGAAACTCAATATTCTGTAAAATTAATAGGCACTCATGATGAAAGCAAAATACAGATGTACACAGATAAAACATGGGTTCATCAAAGCCCTGATACAGATATGTCAATAACACACTTGTATGTCTATTGAAGAGTGATAGCTAATGTATGGTAGGGAATAAGAGGCAATTTGTAGGATGAAACAATCGCTAAACTTTTTTTAAACCCTTAGAGCTTTGTCAGACTGTAGGAAATAAGGGTATTGAAAGTATAGACATGATCCAAATGGGGGCATATGAAAAAATGATGCCTTTGTATAAAGAATTTCCCTTGATGGGTCTGAAGCTTAGAATTTAAGGGTGTGATTGCAAGGTGAAGTTGTTGGGTACTGAAACAAGTATACAATCAAATGCAAAAAATATTTACTTAGAACTTCTTGCCCATAATATTGTAAGTAATACAAAATTTATCAGAGAAAATCTCCTATTAAAATATCTATTGAAAAATTATGAAGGTAAGACAGAAAACAAGCCCAACAGTATGTAAACTATAGCTATAAAAATTTGGAGATGAAGAAGGCCAGAGAGCTCAAACGAGGAAAAAAAATGCCTTTAAACTGGTACCAAGCTGGGATATTTTCATCAATATTGGCATTTAAGATGGATTATCTTTAAGGCTAAAAACTAGTATTTCAGAGAATAATAAAACTTTTAGCATTAGTTTTCTAGATGAAACAATACCTCATGTATTTCATAAAAAATGAAACCCCTGACCAATTGCAACAGATCGTTAGAGTCAATAAATTTGTCTCTGATATATTTACTTTATCCTTACTTCTTTCTGAAAGAAAGATACTTTCTTCTTATCATTGTTTGACATTTATTCGTATTGCAAAGCCCAATTCCTACTACTCATTAAGAGCCATTCTGAACCCTCCCGTGCTCTCTCCATAGAAAATTAGCTACTCCCTCCATTGTGTTCCTATGATACTTTATTGATCAATATTCAAAATATTTGCCACATTAAACTTTAGTCAGCTCATTTCTCCTCAATTTCTTAGAATAAAAGGATTTTTTTATTCATTTCTTGTTCCCTTAACGTGTAACACTGATGGTCACATAGAAGGTATGACTGTTGAGGGAGTATAAATCTCCATGGAGGAGGGGCGTATACTCATGGAACATCCAGGAGAAACAAAGTCTTGTCACAGGTTGGAGATCTTTGCTAAGTTACTAAAAGACTAAAGAGAATTGGATATTTAAGTTAATATAATGCTTATTTTTTTAATCCAGAGTTTTAATACTCACTTTTTTTTTGGAATGCACTCTAAATCTACAAGGAGGAAAATTTGTACTATTTTATTAATATTACAACATCTTTTAGTTTACATTGTGAAAATAAAAAAAATATTTTTTTGATATGACATTTTTACTTTTTATCTCACAGCAAATATCTCCAATAAAACATAAAAATTAAAAGAAAAGGTTCTATATCTAATACTCCAGAGCCCAGAATATTGTTTTATATGACTAAACTATCTGTTATTTTTATAATATTTGGATATTTCTACATGGGATTTGATTTTTCTTGAAGATTGGAATTTAATTCTCAAAATTATTTACCTAATTTTACTGTATGGACTTTCAAATAGTTATGTGAATTCTTTAATTTTATTATTATTTTACAAATATTTTATTTTTTAAAATATTTCTCATTCAATTTAGAAGTCAAACAGAAAATGCACAAAAATAAAGGATAGATATTTTAGTGTCTGGCCAAGAGAACATTGTTCATTATCCAGAAATCAATACACTGCATTCATTTTTCCAAATAGAGGCAGACATTTATGATAGCTTAGTTTTCTCATATTTGAATGATAAATAGTGCATGAAATAGCTGTACAATTTAGCCACTATATTTATAGAGCTATTGCTGGCAGTTAATGCTGCTTTTCATTTAATCAAGCCACACAAAGAAGAACAGTATAAAGAAGTTTCTTAACAGTTAACAAATCTATTCTTCTGAATTTACATTCACAACTCATTGTTCAGAAGATCTTGACCTGTCTAAGTTTTAGAACTTAATAACTGGTTTCTTGTATCAAGCCAAGTCTTTCTGTAATTGTTTCTCCCTTTCTCTTTAATGCTCCTTGAATTATCTTTGCAAAACATAAATTCAATATTTCTCCTTTTATAACTTTTAAAAGTTCAATGTAAAGGCACAAACCCTGACTTCCAATAGCTTATTTTGTTTTAGTATATTTTAATTAAGACTAGCAGGTCTCTGTAGGGATCAGTCTTTACTTTCTCTTCTAGCTTCCTGCAGGACTGTTCTCTGCCAGAACTACACTAAAGCTTTGTGTATCTTTTACCTACAATGGCCATTCATTCATTTAATGAATGTTTTGCCCATGTTGTGGCCTTTATTATCTCTTATCATGATTGTAATTTCACTTACATTTGTAAGTGTGTGAACAGTTTGTTTTTGTAAACTGTAAACTTCAATTTCTTCTTTGCTTGACAATTTGTATTCTCTACGCTAAAGCTTATCATCAATGTCCAAAACACAACTAGAAATATATTTTTTGAGGACAGTGTACAAATGGGTAAATCATTTGAGGGTCCACATGCTGATTTTACTGGTTACTAGGGAAGGTTTTTTAATTTACTCAAAGAAATTCTGGTCTTTTGCCACCTCCTGTCCCTAACTCCCCTAAACTTTTCTAGACAACTTCTCTACAAATAAGTCCTATTGGTCTTCAGCTAGTAGAAACTATTGCTATAGCATAGAACTCTATGTAATGTCTTGCTAGGTGTATGACAGTATTTTTTAATTGCAATGAATATTCTGATTAGGCAATTAGGGACTATCAGGAATCTTACAGGTGAATATGGGAATGAAGCTGAGATAATAAAGCACATTCAAAGGTCAATATTTAAATATACTTACGAGTATTTCCTATCATCATCTCATTGTCTTCAATTTCCAAAGCTATAGAATCACCTCAATGAATGCTCAGCGTATAAGAATCTCTGCTTCTGTGGTAGAAGGAAGATTGGTAGTCTTCCACTCTTACAAAGCATTTCTCAATACCAAGATAAATTGTCACTAAGTATTACTAATTTATTCTTAGCCAGTTTAAGGATTAAACTAATTTAATTTACATCAACATATTGTTTGAGACTTAAAAGTACTCCAAAAATTTTAATGAAATGATTAGAGTTTATAAAATTAATCCCACTCTCATGTAAAAAATAAAATGAATATTATTTTTGTGTGTCTTTTAGGAAATATTGCATTCAATTTAAATTTTAAAATTTTAAACAATTCTATATCAGGCATTATATGTAATGAAAAACCAAAACAAACTTGAATCTTACAGTCTAGTGGGAAAGAAATCCAATAATCAAAGAATCACAGAACTAAAAATAAAATTGCAATTGTGGTGATTTTATTTAAAGTAAGATAGATATTCCCTTAATAGGCTATTAATACTCCCTTAATAGGATATTTCTGTTAAATATTTTGTGGCATTTTCTGTGTTGTAAGAGATGATACTATAAAATAACCTTCTCAGTTGCATTAAACTATAGATATAAGACAGTCATAATAATGTTTCTGTTCATAAGCTGAACTTTCTTTAAGTTTGAGGACTGCTACTGGATTCATACATTCATTCAATGTTATGGCCTTTCAGTCTCTAATAAATTAATCTGTATATATTTTGACTATATCACATTTGGCATAAAAGTATTCTCAGTTTTGTGGAAAAAACAAAGATGATCATGAAATCAGAGATTTCACTGCTTATCTAAAATATTGATATATCATCATTCTTTATAAATTTATAACTTATGTCTTAAAAGGGCACATTGAATTTCTTCCTTTTTCACTCCTAAAAGAAATAAAATATGAGATACTTTAGAAGAATGTAACATAAAAGTATTGTCCTTAGCTAGTCTATGATTAATTATGTTAGTGTTTTGGGGTTACAACAACATAGTAGTATCACAGGGGTGGATTAAACAACATAAGTTGTTCTTCTCATTGTTCTAGAGGCTGGAAGCCCACAGTCAAGTTTGGCATAATTGGCTACTGCCAGAGCTCCATTCCTGGCCAGGAGACAGATGCTTCCTGTTGTGTCCTCACAGAACTTAGCCTCTGTGTCCAAGGAGACAGACAGGAAAGCAGAAGAAGGAGACACAGAGTGAGATCAGAATGTTTTTCTCTCCCAAAAGGACACACTCCATAGGATTGTACTCCCATCCTTATGTCCCACTTAACTTTACTTACTTAAAGGCCCTATCTCCAAATATGGTCTATTGGTCATGTTGAGGATAAAGGTTTCAATATAGGAATTTTAGGGCAACATAATTTAGTCTGTAACATCTTGCATTATTAGAAAAAAATAAGGACAGGGTTGAAGGGGGAGGGGAAATAGGAAGAATAAAGATATGTCATGTACAGGAAACTAATTTTGCCAATTAACGTAAACACTCTATGCTATAACATGAGCTAGGACAAATAATATCCACAAGTATGTAAAAGAGGCTAGGGGAACTGAAGGAGGAGAGGGTAAGAGGATGGAAGAGGACTGAAAAAAAGAAGCTGCAATATGTAAATGTGACCACTACCCAATGTGATTGTAAACTAAATAAATTGCAAACATGTACTAATAATATAAACTATTAAAAATAAACCACATTTATACAGTAACAATATTTGAGAAATATAGTAGATTTATTGGTATTATTCCAAACAAATCCTAACATTAAAATCACCATCCATCATTAAACTTTAAGATTAATAGAAATACATTCTATTTTAATTTTGGTTAGCAACTTTAAAACAACAAATTATTCTACACAGAAATAGCATTAAAAAAATCCACAATATGTATAAAAAAGATGAAATTGTCAAATTTTGAAAAATGGTATTAAAGTATTTTGTGTTCAACTCTAGATTTGTTATTTACTAAAATAAAAAAGAATATTTAGGGTAGATATTCTTAAATATTGAGAGATTATCATCTAAAACAGTATAACTAGAATGAAATTTCCATGAGGACAGAGACTTTGCCTAGATTGTTTTGTTTTTTCTATTTTTTGTTTTGCATTGGTTTTGGCTACTGTATCATCAATGCCTAGAACAGTGACTTGTTCAAAATAACTTTTAAAATATGAGTTCAGTGAATAAATCATACATCACTTATTAAAATTAACTGCATTTTCTTTAATACTGTACTATTCACCTAAATCCTTAACCATAGTGTTTTGAAGTAGATCATGGAAACAGTCTGAATACATTTTCACTTATTAATCAACAGTGTTAATACTGTCAAGTTTTACTTCTTCTAATATTGCTGACGTTTTTCTTAATGTTTGAAAATATCTTCTGTTGACCTAATATCCAAGACACATTATTCTTAATTTCAGAATTAATATACCATATATTTAACTTTAATGTAACGACTGAAAACTTGGAAAACAGAAATAAATTATTTTTATAAACATTCATTTAAAAGTTTTGAGGTTGAATACAAGGTAGGGACTTAATTTTATTATTTATATGGCTCTATCAGAAGACTATTGAATTAATTTGGGCATCCCATCAAGAATAAACATTATTCGTTATCAAAAGTATATTTTTATTTTGATCATCTATACTGGTAGATACCAAATATTAGTCATCACAAAATGTGTAAGCGAATCTTTGGGGATACCAAAACCATCTGTGATTTTTCCCTCTGCTTGTTGTCGTTTTATAGTTTATTTTCTATATGGCATAATTGCAATGTAGCATGAAATAGAGGAATGGGGCCAGACTTTAGAATGAAGCGTAACTACATTGTAATCCCTGATTGTTAATCAGCTTACCAGCTGTGTGTTCTCTGGCAATTTATATATGCTTTGTTTTCTCTTTTGGAAAAATGACAGTTTTTCAGTAAAATTATACACACACACACGTATTTGAAATATCAGGCACAAGAAAGATGGCTCCCTTCCCATTCTTTTAGTAGAGCTTTTGTTGATTTTTTGTTTTGCAATAGTTGTGGTTTGTTTTACATAAACAATTTATTTACTTGTCTTTTTATTATATTAAATCAATTTAGATTTCCTTGATAATAAAGAAATTAATACAGATAATCTAAAATAATGCAACTATTGGCAAACTGTGCATAGGAATTTAGTTAATTTTTTTCTAATTTTTTCAATATTTCTTTTAAGACTAAGATAGATTTCTTCTTCCACATGCTCAGAAAGCATTTGGCAAAAAAATACTTCCAAGAATCTTTGAAAAGGGCCAGTATTTGGATGTCAAGTTAAATTCTTATACTTCTTCCTCAGCTGAAAAGCATGAGCTTCTCTCGTTCTATATATAATTCACTTCTCATATTTCCATCCCAGGTTTGTAGTTTTCCAAAACTAACACCCTTGAATAAGGAAACGTGTGCCAAAGACTACTTGGAATGCTTCCAACCAAAAGATTCACAGGCGTTGGCTTCCTCTAATTCATTATCTCCATATATTCATCAGAGACTCTAGCCAAACACAGACCAGGCCAGAATAGTTTTTGATCTGCCAAAACAACTTGTGAAAGAGGTAAACCAATCCAATTGTGATAAATTATCTGCAAACAAATTAGATATTCTTCTAGCAACGAAGTGTCAGTACTACAACCAAGCAGAGATGAAAAATTCGTAAGATGTTCATCAGTAGAATGTATCACAGAAAACATTTTTGTAACATTTTCCAGCAATTATACTAAGATTGTATTTGGATTTAATAAGACTAACTATAGCACATCAGGAAACACACATTTGGATTTTGCAATTTCCCATTTATTTTCATGTTAATCTTGTCAAAAAATAAGCATGCCCTCTAAATTCATTTCATGAAAAACTAGATAGTTCCTAGCTAGTTCTTAGGTATAGTTTTAGTTGGCTATAATTTGTACATCATCAAATGCAAAATTTATAAAAATAGCTTTTTGTTTTTTTGGATAACAGCCAGTCAAAAAAACGAATGTTTTTATAATTGGTGATTTTGAGTATATCTTAAAAGACATGCTTAAAAATGTGATACTCATATGTCTCTATTGATTAGGACACACATAAATTTGAACACTGGGAAGGGTAGTAATCTACCATGTATGAAACACTATATTTGATAGTTTTGTAAATATTTAATTATTTAATCCTCAAAACAAGTGTCAAAAGTGTCTATTTTATAGATGGTAAAATTGAGACATAAAACATTCAACATCACAAATTAGCAACTAGAGCAAATATTTTTTTAATATTACTCCAGTGATGCTCTGTTAAAGATACTGCTTTACATAGCTACTTTAAAAAGCCTTATGTTTATGAAGAAGTTTTGCATCCTATGTTGAATGACAAAAATACCGAAATGCAATACAATGTCTTAAATTTTCCCTACGCATCAACTAATGAAGAACCTTATCCCTAGAACAGTTATCTGAATTTAGTCAGCTTTCCAACACTAGGACAAATACTCCATACCCATAACCTTAAAAAAGAGAAATGCACTTTGCCTCACCATTTCAAAGGTATTTATTCACAACTAGCTGAATCAAGCAGGAACAGCATGGTGCGGGGCATGGCAGAGGAAAGCTGCTCAACTCATGGGCTCTGGAAAGCAGAGAGCACCCGGGATGAAGGAGTTTGAGATCAGATGGAGTAGGGAGTAGCTAATCTCTTAGGCATCTTTCAAGTTAATGAAGCTGACAATCAAGAAAAACCATCACAGAGGCTAAAAACAAAAATAAATTTGATAAGTGTTTTTATTCATCTATATCTTTTAGGAATACTAAAGTTGTTTACTCTTTCATGAATATATATTTAATGTCATACATCCAAAAGGAATTGTTTAAATCTTCCCTACATTGCCCTTTGAAAAGGACTCTTTTCCAGTATTTCCTAACATGGTTATTATGTCCACTATCTATTTTGGTGCCTGTGCTTAAAAGACTATTAATTATCTTATGTTTGCTCCATTTATTCAACCTATATCTATTCAGTCATGAAATTTTATGTATTCTCCTCTGATAATATCTCCCTTAACTGTCGCATATTCTTTCATCACTTTAATTCAAGTGTTTATCAGTACATAAATACTTTTAAAAGCAAAGACTGAAACTTTTTAGAGTCATGGTTAATTGTTCAGTAAAGTTGTATGGATTGTTCTCCTGAAATATTTACAAATAGTAACGAGAGATGAGGATGGAGCAGTCATACAAGAAAGACCCATGATTCGAGAAATTACAATTATTTGTAAAATTCAGAGTAAAAAATAAATTTAACACTTCATAAAATTGGAAAATAAGAGTAAGTGAAGATTCAGAAATTGTAAATTATATTGTCTAGCAAATCAGAAGGTCATGCATTTCTGTAACCCAAATATAATTCTACTCTTTCTTTCAAAGGTTGTCTTCCATATACTCACTAATTGTCAGTGCCTCTGTGAGAACTTCATTAAATCTCTTCAAAAATTCAACTTTCTTCTTCCCATAGTGTTTTCACACAATGTAAAGGTAGAATTTACTTGCTTATATGTTTAATATCTGCACAATATTTTGACCTCTTAAGGAGCCTGTTGGAATTTGTGTTTGTAATACACATAGAACAAATAGAATTGTTGTTAAATTGCTAAACAAATATATAAAAATTAATAGTATTAAATTATATACAATTTTATATTACTATAGATCATATGTGCATACCATATAAAGTATATAATTGTTATATTCTTTAAATTTGAATGAAATAAATATGCTTATTTTTATCCATATGACTTTACACTGAGCTATAGTGTTTTATGCTATGTTCGTTAGGATGGCAAATTCTTTCTAAACATTGCCACTTAAAGGAATTGAGAGATATACGCCAGTTTCCTAATCCACACAAGAAAAATATATGCCTGTGTGCAAAGCACTTTAGAGAATTATTTGCTCGTGTATGTCATGACTTTTTATTAAATAGAAATATCCTAAGCTTTTCCAACTGTGGTGTATTTTTATCATAGCTTTGATATATCTAGAAAAAAAATCCACTGCACAATTATCTCTGCTTAACAATACCTAAGCTAAAGATAATCTATCACATTGATTCTTTTCTTGTTAATATTTCTCTCACATTTTCAAGAATCACTTATCTTTGGGGTGTTATCATATAATGAAGTACTCATGAGAATTCATTAGACAACCAACTCTATTTTCAATCATTAAATTATTGCTTTTATTAAGATGAAGCATGAAACTGCTTAAATTGTTACTTTCTTGAAAATGACTCAAAACTTTTTGAATCCTTTTGAATGATACATGAAAACACTTCATAATAATACAAAATGATATTTTCACATTGAGGAATTAAATTAATATAATGAATTATTTTATATATAAACTGCACTGATACAAACGTGATTGCTTTTCTGGAGAAAAATATGAAAATATGAAAAAACATAATTATAATAGTATGAGAATTCAACCAAGCATAACTGTGATACAAAGAAGTTTTCAAAGAAATATATCTTGTTTCCTTATTTAATTGCCTGGCTAAGAGAAAAAAATCCATTACATTGTTCTTCTATTTAACTTGGACATGCTACACTGACATGTTTTGACCAAGTAAAGTTAATCATCCAGTATAAATTAAGTAATCTATATTTAATTAGCTATTTAATAAAAACTTTTGAAATACTTCGAATATATTGCCTCATATGCTGTGTTACATATGTCCAAATAGCAATAGCTCAAATAATAATTTCTTTGAGAAGTGGTATGTATGTATATATGTATGCACGTACATATTCTTATCATTTCATAATGCATGATTATTGTTCTGCACACATATATATCACTTGCTTTATAAACAAATGTTTAAAATATATTAATATAAATTATTATATTTTTATATAGTAGCATCATAAGATCTGTGTCAAATTTCCACTTTCTTTCTGCTCAGATATAGGAAACTTTTAAGAAGTATTTTAGCCTCTGGCTTTCTATATTAGTTTGCTAGGGATGTGAGAAAAAGGTGCTGTAGACAGAGTGGCTTAAAAGATACAGAGATGTATTTTCTTATATTTCTGGAGGATTTCAATGCCAAATCAAGGAATCAACAGGACAAGTTCCTTCTGAGGGCAATAAAGAAGGCTTTCTCTTTGACTAATAGATAGTTTTCTTTTCCTTGTGTTTTTATATGATTTTCCTTTTGATTATGATTTTTGGTAGAAGTTTTTCTTCTTAAAAAATACCAGTTATGTAGAGAGTTGACGCCAACTCCATGGGACTTAGCAGAGGTAATTGGGAGGAATTCCAGAACTGCTACTGAGTAGCAAGAATAATGGGGTAAATGTGTTTGGAGCGAGGAGGAGTGTTTTGAGGGAGATTGATGGTAATGTGTATTTTACTGTAATATTTTAATTTAAACATTCACCATATCATTTGACCATACTTTATACTACACAAAAGGATTAATTCATGTCAATACACATCTCTTGGCAAGTTTAAATCTGCACTTATAGTAATTTGATATACCTGACATATAAATGCAGTTACTGCTTTGTGTAGATAATATTTCTGTCACTTTAACAGGACATTTATATTAAAACTGCTTCATTTTTCCTAATTTTTCATGAAATGCCAATGTTTTATGAAGAATAATCTCTATTTCTGAATATAGGCTAAATCATTCTCATTAGATTAAAAACACCAAATGTTCAACCTTAGGTCACAGTATTTCTAATACACAATGGTGTCAGGGTCATTATTAACTGTATTATGCTTATACAGAGTTCAAGTATAATCATAGTGACTGGTTACAGAGCAAAATATACCATACACACTAATACATTTATTTGTGTCTTATTGGATTCAATTTCATATTGCTGTGTCTGTAACAATGAAAATTTAATCACAGATTGCAAAATGCTTAAAGTCACATGAAATAATCTACTCACATATTGAAATTTTCTGTAGAGCTGTTATGAATTATTTTGGATACTATTCAAAATACAGATAAGGACACTGATGATACAAAGAAATATAAAATAATTTCTAGTTGTTCATAATTTACTTGAGGAAAATATGCTCTGCAAATAATTTGCATATATATGTAAAAATATTAATATAATTTACTGAGCTATCAAATCAATGCTATCTTCAATCAGTGTAGATTTAAATATGGTTCCAATAAAGTGAAACATATTACATAGAAATCTACTTAAGAAGGGGAAAAAAGAATGTTCTTATTCTACCTCGCTTTAAATACACTCCTGTAAAGGCCAAAAATAATTGAATATGGTACAATAGATTTATAATTTTGTTTCCAGGCTAGAGATACACACGCGTTTGGCTTTCTTATCCTCCATTTTCATCTATATACAAATTGATATTTTGAATCACATTTAATGCCTTTCTCTTGATATTTTTCTTTGTGATTTCAAAAAAATCAAACGAGATCATAAAGATGTGCTTCATGATCCTGTTTGTAAACCAAAGACAAAGCCCAAAGCCATTTTTATGTTGTTATATTCTATTCCATTCTTCTCTAAGTATCAGAAAATTCAATACGGTACATTTTGTAACAAAATGTGTTGAAGAAGCTTAAATTCCATAGAGAGCAGCAACATATGTTGTAACTCCATATCTGATTTATATTGAAAACCTGCAGACTAGAAGATTTCATGTTTGCTTTTAATTAGAAAATGGCAAAACAGAGCACTGGGTATCATCAATGTGGCTCTTCTATTTGTCTGTTTGAAGCCTGCTACTGCTTTATGCTTCCACATTTTAATACTTGGGAGAAGTGTTTATTGTTTATCTGTTTACACATGTTAGATGTAGTCTTTATAAAAGGTCACAATAGTTTTAAGTGTCAAAACTATGTTACAAGTGGCTTTTGTTTTTTCTCAAAATATGATAAACATATTCTAAGAGGTTTGAATACCGTACTTAAATGGAGGGAGATGGTGAGGGCCACAGAACTAAGGTTGGATAAGACACCATCATGGTGACAGAAGAAAACCTTTCTACCATTGGTTTGAGAGAGTGAGCAGCCATGTTGTAAGAGAGTCATCACTGGGTCCTCAGAGCATCCTGACAGTGACTCCCTCAGTCGGCAGCCAGTGAGAAATGGGACCTCAGTTCCACAATCTCAGTTCTTCCAAGAACTTGACTGAGTTTGGAAAAAGATCTCAAGCTTCCCGGAGACATTACAGACCTTCTCATCGCCTTGATTTCATACTGATGAGCTGCAGAGGACACAGTTAATTCATCTGCTAGACCCCGAATCCTCCAAAACCTAATCCCCATCTGTGAATATTATCTTTTATGGCAGAGACTTGGTATGTTAAGGATTCTGAGAGAGCAGGTCATGCTGAATTTGGAGGGCATGTCCTAGGTGTAGTCACAGAGCTCCTTCTAAGAGAGAGGCCGAGAGGCCAAGGGAGTAGCAGGCATTGTTAAGATGGAAGGGGTCTCACTGCAGTGACGCACTTAAAACATGGAGGAGGGAGCCACAGTTGGCCCAAAAGCGGAAAATGGGCAAAGACGACAGATTCTCCTCTGCAAGTGTCTACAAGAAAACTTCCTTGCTTTAAACCCAAACTTTAATTTAGTGAAAGTAATTTTAGACTTCTGAATTTTCTAAAATATAAGAGAATATATCTATGTTGTTAAGCAACTATGCTTTTTGGTAATTTTTTAGAATAGTGATCTGAAACAGCCATCCCTGCACCTTGACTTATGGAAAGTATGGAATAGTACATTTACATCGTTTTAAGTCCCTCAATATGTAGTGATAATGACACAGAAACAGAAGACAAATACAATCAATGTCTTTGTAAATAATCAAACTGATCATATGATAATATTTAACCACAAATTACCTCTTCTTTCATAATGACCCAAATTAGCCAATATTCATGCCAAGTGTTCATCACATTTCTCTAAGAAAGCAAACAAAACAACCAACTCGATATATCATCACCTTGTGTGTGCCTTTCGTTAAGCAGAGAATAGTATTTTCCTTTCATTTTGAAATGCCATCATTTGTGAAGGTTAGTTTTAAAACCTAATTTTCTCAAAACATGTCCAAAATAGATCTTTTAATTTTTTTTAAAGGTATGATAAAGGGTCAGTGATTTAGCTCAGTGGTTCCGCCGCCTGCCTCAATTGAACCGAGTTCAATCCCTGGTATCAAAAAAAAAAAAGATATGGTAAAATATAATAAAATGTATATATTTCAAGTGTATCAAGCTATATATATTTGACATATTTATACACTTTTGAAACCATTACCAAAATGAAGGTAGTGACCATATCCATCATCTCCAAAATCACCTTGTGTCCTTATGTAACCCTGTGCCATAAATGCTCTCCACATAGCTCTCCTTGGGTCAACATTATTCTACCAGTATAAACTTTCGTTTCTACTTGGATGTAAGTGGAGTTATAACCTATGTGAACTTTTTTCATCTGAATTTTATTTTATTTATTTATTTTTTGCTTCACACAATTACTTTGTGATTGTGTAGGTGCGGGTAATTCCCCTTAGTTGAGAGTACTTTTACCAAAGTCTCCTCAACACCATAAAGCTTTAGGGTTCAAACTAAATATTCCCTTTATGTGCTAAAGAGAATAAATGATCTGGATATTCTCTCAAGACAGTGAGAGGGGCATTGGGAGATATACCATTTTCTTTCTCATTTCTTATAGTACATTCTCTTTCCTTTCTCAGTGTCTGTCTCCAAAATTTTTATGTCATATTTTACTTGCCATTTTCTTCAATATTTTTAATTTCTCTTAATTATTAGTTTATTTTTGTGATACACAATAATAATATTCCTCTTGGGGAATTGACACATGCGGATGTCATATCTTGATCATTTTTCCTTCCCCTTACCTTCCTTCCTGATATTCAGATACCCTTCCCGTCCCGCAAAGTCTAGCTCCCTGTTTCATATCAGTTAACTTCTGTTTTGTCCTTTAAATTATTTATAGCTTTGGTTTCTCAAATAGGAGAAACCACACAGTATTTAACCTTTTGTATCTGATTTACTTCACTTAGCTTTATTGTATGAAGGTGCATCCATTTTTGTTTTTTGCAAATGACTTGTTTTATCCTTCTTTTTCCTGAGTTTATCCTCCATTGTGTGTAAATATTACATTTTCTTTATTCATTCATCTGTTGATGGGTAGAGGCCACCTTCAAGATTTAGCTATTATTAGTTGTACTGCTGTAAGCATGACTGTGCATGCTTCAATGTAATATGATGTTTTTAACTCCTTTGGGAAAATATCCAGAAGTATAGCTGGGTTAAGTGGAATCTTTCTTTTTAGCTTTTAAAGAAATCTCTATACAGATTTCAACAGTGATTCTAGTTTACATTCCCACCAACAATGTAGAGGGCTCTTTTGTTTCTTTTCATTGTTTCAGGCAGGAAGCTCTCTGACTCTCTTAGATGGAAGTGGAAGCCCTCAACAGTTCTGAAATATCATAGAATTTATGACTTGAATCATGCATCCATATATCTGCTATTTACTACTTATTAATATGCAAACTATGAAACATAATTTCTTATATTTAATTCTAAATCTCTATCTATCTATCTATCTATCTATCTATCTATCTATGTATCTATCTATCCATCTATTACCCATATAGTGTTTTGTTCAGATCTGTGCCCAGAAAAATTTCTACCATGGCATCAGCAACATAAATGCAGTGGAAGTACAGTGATTGTTAGTGGGAGTTTATGATGTTATCCTTAGAGTTGCCAACATTGCATAATAAAATATTTACCATGTGTGAATCTAAATATGATTCAAATTGTTTGTACTTGATCCTTGGCTTTCATTTGAATTTCAAAATATCAGTGGTATATAGATACAGTTATGTATTAAAATCTATGAAACCTGAGTTCCTCAGTTTAAATCTTGATTTTATCATTTTATCATTTGCCATTTAAATGAATTTAAGAAATATACTGTGGCTACATTTCCTTATCTATAATGGAAAAAGGAAGGGTAATACATATTCTTATCTCAAAATTCAGAGAAAGTTTTGATAAGTTAATTCTAAGTCATACAATAAATATCATATCTAAGAAAGGTGCTAAGTAAAAATTTAAAAACATTACTGATTTTTTGAAAATACACTTAGAAGTGAAAGTGTGAACTGTCTTTGTTTAGTAAGGTTTTGCAGCTTATCAAAATTCTTGTGATCCATCTTTATCCAAATACGTGCTTCTGTGATAACCTGCCAACTTGGTCTAGCAAAAACTTTAGCAGTATATGATTGTGAAGTTTTATAGTAATTTATTTTTGTGACACAGATATAAGACCAAAGGAACCTTGGGTAATTGAAATGCAGTTTGTTGAATTTCAGTAGGAGCTCATGATATAAGATCTCAATCAACAGTTCTGCTACCTATCAAAAGAAAAATGTAAAGTATCCCATAAATTGTACTTGATATAAAATGTTCTTTGGACAATTTTAAAAAGAAGCTATTAGAGAAAAGCATTTTCTGACTTACTTTTCAGTTCACCCTGGGGATGCTATATATGATATCCTTTGGCTCCATAGTAACTGAATTTAAGATGTTTTAAAAGGGACCAGATATGACCCGAAGAGGACATAAGTATTTCAGCTGTTAAAATTGAGGTCAGGCTATGGTTTTAGCTGAATAGAAAACTGAATTACTACTTATATTTAGACAGAATGGTTATCTTTTAGCACCTTGAGGTTAAAGTCAGTGGGAAGGCAAGAATCACAGGTATACTATATTGTAGGGAGCTGCCTCAGGTGCAGCAGGCATATAGCCCCATTAATGTCTCTCATTTACAATTTAGGCATTAACATTTATTCTAAGGCAAAGAAAATTCTAGATATTAAAAATATTAAATTATGTGCAAATTTATCTATAATTGATAGCATAAAGAAAGTCTCAAATCTTGGTAAGTCTTAAGAATAATTGAGGAGACTAGATGCAGATCCAGACACATGCACATACACCTATCTCCTCCTCTTGTTAGAGGACTCCGTTGATCTGTTTAACATACTGAAGGTAATTTCTTATTTTTATTTTTAAATATTCCTTATTTAAAATAAATTTCAAAATCTCTGCTTTATAGTGTTTTCTCAAGTGGAGAAAATATTATTTTATGCAATGCACAAAGTTTTAGGCTATTTTGGCATATATTTTATGCACAGAATTGAGAATTATTCCAAAAATAACTTTCAGGTAAATCAATTGATGCCATCAATTTTAACTTGACAAAGCCCTTTTATTATTACAGTATTATAAAGCTGAAATGAAGCTAACACTTTTGTTCATTGGGAACCTATCTCCTGTTTAGGTTTTAGAAGAGTTATCTTTCAGAACTTTGAGGGCTATGTCAGTAGAAACTAGAGTTTATGTTGTAGCTGGCATGTTCTTTCTACTCCATACTGTTATATAACACTTATTTTATGAATTTGAAAATATTTTGAGGGAATACAATGCAGCAAAAATAAAACTGGTGCAATGAACTACAAAGCAGTATTTCTTGCTTCTGTTATAATAGTGATGCTCTTTTAGTTTTTTAGAAACAAGTATGGGTGAGATACATTTTAAAGAAATTTGGATGTAAATAAGGAAGAAATGGTTGAAGGAAACTGTTTCATGTTAAAATGTATCATTAATACAATACTTTTACTAATAAACTAATATGCACATCTGATAACTGCTTTGTTTGAATCCTCTACTGATTTACTCAACATTTTTAATTTTCTCTATTTCTTGATCATTTTATATGGCTCTGTAAATGTTAGCAAAAATATTTTGACCCTAGCAACCCATTAAAATTCATGTCTTATAGCAGATAGAGTCTCTGTAGATACTTAAGAGTTGATTACTATTTCCCTTCAATATCTTTCTTTGGTTTACATGATATTCTACACTCTCATTCCTGACTCTGACTTCATTTTCTTGTACTCTGATTTTCCATGCAGGCATTCTCTGCAGTTCTGTCCTCTCTCCTTTTTGTACATTTTTTGTTGATATTTTCTTTCAGTCATAGTCTCATCTAATATCTTTACTTGTATAATTCCCAGATGTCAATATCAATTATCCTGAAACAGATTGGCATGCTAGTTATGGCAGACAAAATAAATAAAATGTTGAATTCCTATCTTTTTGCCAACTTCCCAATTTCTATAAGGATAAATTCTTGGTATAATATGGAGGTCACTGGCCATTTCTAAACTAATTCTACAGTTAGAACTATTTGCAACATTTCTAACTGCCTATGTTATCTGAAAGTGAGTGTGATGACAATGTCGTAATGTCAGTGTGTGTAACACTCATTCATTTAGTATTATTGTGGAGCATATCACTGAATTAAAATTTAGCAGTCTTTAATGAGCTATAGGAGGGATGTTCAGAGATACTGCATATATATACAGATTCTTTAACCAAATATTTGCTGATACATTGACAAATACGTATGTGAGGTATATAAGTCTTGATTTCTATTTATTTTTCTACACAAGATTTGATGCTTATCGAATTAAATATCTTTGCTGAACTGTGATGGGTAACTTATATGTTCCAGACCTAACTGCTAAGGGCTTCCAAATTCTAAATTCATTATGTGAATTGACTTTGTCCTGTATTTTTCTTAGTACTTTGTGTCCTCCCTTCTCCATACATGTGACCCAGATCTGTGATCTTTCAAATGGAATATATAAGCCATTTATTACCAGCTCTTTTTTAATTTCCTTTCTAACAACGACTGAGAATAAGACTGCTGGCAGTTTTTAATTTCAGTTTAGACAGCAAAAGACATATCTGCATGATTAAAATGCCAGATATCTCTGTAACTGTTATCAATTATATTAATTAAGGGAAAATTACAGTGAAATTTTCTCTGAGAAAGGAAAAAAATTGCCCTGAAACCTTTATTAACATACAAT
This sequence comes from Heterocephalus glaber, assembly GCF_000247695.1. The sequence goes on along the minus strand of NW_004624837.1, from coordinate 5,848,463 downwards.
TGTCCTCAAGCTATTATATTTCTTCTAATTTAGCTAGGTTTGGTCCAATTTTAAAGAAAGAAATTTACAGGATTTGGAGAAAATGTGGCTTTAAGGAGAGCTAATTGTAAAGCTGGTACATGTGACTGTTATAAGTAGCTAGTTTAATGAGAATTAAAGTACCTCAACATAAGTGGATAGGGCCTGATAAAATAGTCAAACTGACTAAGTTTTAAATATACGCCTGGTCAGGCATGCATTTAGATCCTCTAGTAAGATGTATGATCCAGAAACTTTTTAAGCCAGTTATGAAAATAAAACTTATAGCTTAACTGCATTGCTACTGACATTTTGAAAGTAATGGTTTTAATTTAAAATGATCGTAAATATCAATCAGTATTTAAAGAGATTTTCATTATATAGAGTAACTCATTTAATCCTCACTGAAGTATTACAAACTAAAGGATATCAGAGGATGCTTTGAATTTATTAGAGATTTTCCAAAGATCACACAAATTGCACTGAGACATAGATTAAAAAATCAGTTCATGTAGTTCCTATGGCCAACTCCATCAATTTATTTATTTTTAAACACTTAGTATGTACCTTGTAACCACAACATAGGGTAGGGTCTGACGTCACAAATCTAATCAGGACTATATTTTGTTTTCAGGTAATTTTAAATTAGTAGATGAAACCATTAAGCCACATAATATTGTTAAGTGATCTCATCCAGGGTAAATATAAAGTGTCTTCATAGCACTTAGGAAGGAAATGTGACCAACATTTTGTAGGGGCACAAATAAGATGACTAACGTGATATTTGTTAATCTTCCCTAAAATTAGTCAGGTCTATGAAAATGAAGGACTGTTTCAGAAGAGAAGTCAGGAACATGTAGAAGTATTGGAGGTAAGAAAAAGGTTACTTACTAAGTGAATTGTAAATAATTTACCGTGGTCAAAGTGTAGTATTTCATAGAGCAGTAGTCAAAATTAAGAAGTTCTCCAGCTTTCCAAGACCATTTGGAAATCTCCAGAGAGACATGTATATGTTAAAATCATTGAGGAACATATAAGGCTTTAGTTGGTATGAGACCACAGGGCAGTCCAGTCCAGGAGGTAATTTTCTCACCCTAAAACTACAACTGTGGCTTCCTGAGGAACATGAAAAGCAGATCGTCACAATTCTTGGGAGATACACTAAGATATTTGAGTAGTCCAGGTCACTAAGAAGATTTAGGAAGAGGGTGAACAAAGTAAGATTTCTACTTTAAAAAGAAGGAACAAATATGAGCAAAGGAAAAAAATGGAAACAAAGTCTATAAATAAGAAGGATTGGTGCAGTTGAAAAGAGGGCAGGGGAAGGGGGAAAATATAAGAACCAAGAGGGATCATGTGAAGGTATAATGATGAATGTCATCATACTGTATATCTAAAATGTACCGATAAACGTATGAAAAGAAAATGATTTGTCTTGCGGAGTGTGGGTTGGAGAGAACCAAAGTAAACAGTGTCACAAGTTCCAGGCTGCCCCTTGGAGGTCTAGCAGGACAGCAGAGATTAGGCCAGCACTGAGGGAATTTTACTGCGTCGACTGCCTGACAGAAATAAGGGAGGATGAAGTGTGCTAGGGGGACAGATCCTAAGGTCGTCTCTACAGAGACTCCAGCAAAAACCACTTCAGAGCTGTGATCCTCTCTTCCACGGGAATGGAAGGTTCTACAGTTCTGCTTCATTAAAAAAAAGAACCTCAAATCTTTTATTACTGAAAGGTCCTGAAGTTGAATTTCTGTTTCTAAAGCAGAACGAAGTTCTTATTGATTCACACTGAAGTATCCCGTCACTCCCTGTCTTGATTCTGACATAAAGTCACTACCAGAGATACAAACACTCAGTTTATGTTTTAGAAACTTCCAAAGAAAATGAAAATGATGCTTTTGTGAAAACAGATTAATTAATTAATTAATCAATCCACACAGCAGATATCCATTCATGTATTCATTCACTGTTAATCAATGAAAATATATTGCAAGCTTTGAGTTAAGCACTGTATGGATTTAAATCACGCTCAAAGTTTACTCTTTATAGGCAAATAGTTCTAAAATACGCATATTTTTTCTTGGTATTTCCAAAGCTGGATGTATTACTTTGTAATTTATACTTCTTTGAAACTTATTCTTTTGGAATTTAGGTCTACTATATTATAAAGTTCTCTTGGCTCAAAAATCAGAAGAAGAAATTCAAAGCATAAATTATATGGATGGGAGTATGTAAAGATCTTCTGAAATTGGTACTTCATTTATACCAAATATGTCTTTGGTTCTTCAAAATACTTTGATTACACTGAAATAGAAAATGTCTTCACTCTCCAGATGCAAACTGCTTCATTTACATGACCATTTTGAATCTGAAAACACATTGCTTCTCATTCTATGGTTGTTATTCCAGACTTTCTATGCCATTTAAAAAAATGGAATGTCTTTCAATAGGTAACTAGAACCTTTAATTTTTATTTTTATTTTATACAGGTGTAACACAGGTGGTCCGCCCTTTCCTCTCTGCCCCATAGGGTGTAGCTCTAACTACCCTCTAGGGAAGAGAAGGTTGGGTGAACAGCCTCCAGCTCAATTGTAACCAGCAGATACAGTTTCGTCAGTGCCCAGGAGTTCTTAAGGAAAATGCAGGGTGATGCATGCAAAAGGGCTTGCATCATGGTTCCTCTTGCACGGATCACTTCATTCCCTTCTCTAACCCTCACAAGGTAATGAGCTGATTACATTTCAAGCCTTTTTGAGGGTTCAGGTTACTGGTATGAAATTGTTCACATTTTGCAGAGGTTCCTCAGATATGATGATCCTGACATAGGTTCCTTTTCCTACAAACACATGGGAAGGATTGTTTTAAATATTTAGAATGTCAGCATATATGCTTAATGACACATCCTTACCAATACAGCTTTGTAACTCTGGTTTTGTTATGTTTAAAATGTCCAGCATTTCATAACGAGGCTAACTCAACATAGTCAAAAAAGAATGATGAAATGTCTTAATTGTTTTTCTTCATTTTGCAAAGTACTGAGAGCTGATGAGATATGCAAAATTAGCTCTTGCTTTAGTCTGCTAAATCACTCCATGGAGAAGTTGAAAATTATGGTGCATGTACTCCATTTCCTGCTCTAGTTCTACTTCTCACTTTTCTCTGCCATGTTTTGGTGCCAGAATACATAGGGCCAAAAACTTTATTAATAGCCTATTCTGTCTCCGTGGCATCCTGTTGAGTATGACTAGCGGAAGCCATTGTTCAGAGAGGATGTGGCAAGTGGGATGAGGTTATTTTGTTCTGATTGTCACCTTGCTCAGTCATGAATTAGACTGCTGAATTCCATTACACAGCTCCTGTGTAGTGGTACTCTCTTGCATTTGTATCTACAGCACCAACTCTAGCATACTTTGAATTTTAGTACATGTTCCTATCCACTGCTTCATCGGGCCAAATGATATTAACGGATCCCTACTATTGCTAAACTCCATGCTTCAGTATGCCTTGTTGGTTTTCTGTGAATGTGCCCTCGTGTTTATAAACTGCCCTTAAATTAAAGTCTCCTAAAGTACTAAATTTTAATGTGCCATTATCTCCTGCTGTAATTCTTGGTGATACTGACATTTGTACCACTTTATTCTTAACAACTACTTAATTGAATAAAAAAATAAAAGAGGGTCACATTTAGCTATGGAAAATTGAAGTAAATTTAATTTTACAAATATCCAATTTCAGAAGGCTACCCAGTATTGTGCACGTCAAATGTTTGACTAGTGGTCCTATAGGAAAGAAGACAAAGGGTTGTCTGCCATGAATACTTGATTTAAACCTAATTAAATACATAGGAAAGGTCTAGGCTTTATCTAACATTTTTTAAAATTAAGGAAATATATTGGCTCTTTTATCTGTGCTTCCAAAGCTGTGAGCTTTCATTTTATCCTGTCATGCTAATTAATAAAACAGAAACTTAAGAGATTTAAAAAATTTATCGCAGCTGAAAAACTTGTGTGAAAGGTGAGATATGGTATTTTTTGCCAATACTTTGGAAGCATTCACATCAAATGTAAAACAATCTCTTCAAGGGGAAGCTTATCTTCCCTTGAGATATAGTATCCTCTCAAATATATAATATATATGTGGAATAAATTATTAAATTACTGAAATATGTTACTATTTTAGGCAAAATCCAACTAAACTACATTTTATTTGCATATAACATATGTCTAATGTTAATGTTTTTAAATGTATACAATAAGTTTCTCTAGTTTTTTGCGGAGAAATGTTTGATTTAACTCTATAGTACACATGATAGCTGATTTAAAACCACAGAGAATGGCACCTAAGTGAACTGTGTGTGTGTTTTCTTTGTACCAAGGACAGTAGTTGATCCACTAAATGAAAATCAAAAGATAAAATATTTACACACTATCTCTGAAAAGTTTCCAAAACAAATCTAAAGTCTGAGACTAACTCATCACCTATGAGTGCTATGTAAGTAATATGAAAAATTTACAGTATTTTACTTTTATGTCATTATAGTATGGTAAAGTGGTTAATATCCTCATATGTTTCTTAAATCTACCAATTTGCTAAGCTAAGGAATGTTAGGTTTCTCATAGGACAATGCTGAATAATCTCATGTAGAACCTCAACAGTTGAAAAATTATTTACATGATCTTAGCAGTGAACAGGCCCATTAATCTCATCTGGGTGAACTAGGGTAAAAAGAATCACAGGCTTTGGGCCTATGGGTATTCTTTCCAGTGCTCTACTGAAGTAAGAATGGCTAATTAATGGGCACATCACACTCACTGAACAAGTTGGAAGCAGAGACACATAATGACACTTCTGTTAAGGTGTCAACTCAGAAGCGACCTTGTCACTTTTCCATTGGTAAAGCAACTCACAAACTCATATTTAACATTATTTATAGAAGCACTCACACAAAATACTGAATCCAGGTAGGAACTTAGAGAATAAAAGAATATTGACAAAATACAATCTACCAAATCGGGCTTGTTTGTAAAGAGACTTCTTAGTTGGGTTTAGCTTATCAACCAGTATTTATTATGCCTTTATAGAAATCAAAAGTTTGTATTAGTGTATTTACAGTTTAAAGTAATTAATATACTGTGTAAATTCTTAAAATCTTCATCTTGGAAGGAGAGGAAACACAAAACTACACCACAAATAAAAATAAATTCAAGATAAACATAGAAAGTGACTAAAAAGAACCGTACTTTATTATCAATGCCTAAATAAATTGAAAAGTTTTATAAAAAGAAAGACTAATATTGAAAGATGTGAAAATGATTACGATTAAAGTAGATGTAGGAGAAATTTTGGAATGGAGAACTCTTATACTTGTGTATTTTTAAACAAATAGCTTAACATTTTTCAAATAATTAAATCAATCTTGGTGTTCATGGTAATTCTCTAACATACTTAGTAATGTAAAGGTAAATTTTATTTTAAAGTAGCATCTCAGGATTGAAAGAATACTTAAGTGACATGAAAATCTCACATTATATGGGAATCCAAAGATGATGAAACACTATTTACAAGTGAAACCATTCTGATATTAATTTTTGGAAATTTTGAAGAGTGTTTTTGATGTGTAGAATGAGTAAATGTTCTTGATAACCAATTTAAAATTATGTTGGCAACTATATAAAACAATGCCCATGTATTATTTCCTCTTTAAAAAGTAAGTAAAACACATTACTCTAAACAAAATGTATTGATTTTTAAATTTAATATATATGACATGTTTTAAACCTTATACACACTGTAGAATGGAAAATACCTGAAGTCTATTATTTTTCTCAAAGAAAAGATTTTAAAATCTTCAACACTTACTTATAAAAATCTAAAATAAAATTGTCTATTGTCTTCATAAAGGAGAACATATCTTTCAACAAAGTCAGATGAGTATGTAGAAAAGAGTTGAATTAGTGAAAAATGATTATAACAAAAATGAACATTTTGCTGCAAATATTTTTATAATTTTGAAAATACTGATTTGAATTAACAACAGTTATGAACTACACTAAAGAAAAGAAATGTTTTTCAGTGTCTTTAGAAAAGCTTTTTTGTTGTACAGAGCTGTTAAGGACTATCAGGTTAGCAATAGATGTTTTCAATTAAGATAAAATATATATATACATAACCTATATATTTTATGCTTTAAGATATATATTGTATTAATTCTATAAAAATAATAAAAATTTTATATAATTTGAGCTATTACATGATTTTTAAGGTTTCATGTATAAATATAATTTTTAATGTGAATGTAGGTAAAATTATATTTAAATTTGTAAATTTACTCTTTAAACATAGATAAACTATAGAATTGTGGTTATATCTGAGTCTGATGAAAAGTAAATTTAATGTTTGCTTTGAATTTAAGCTTATAACATTTGTAGATTTTTATTTTCCCAAAAATTTTAAGTTCATTATAAGATTGTTGTTTTATTCAAAGAAGCAGTTTTACTAGGTACCATGCATCTTCTTTGAGCATAATTTCTTAATCTTGTTTTCCTCCTCAGCTTTCACTGTGAATATTCATTTAATGAACTTTTTGATAGAAGAGTTTCTGGAATTCTTTATGTTAACTTCCTAAGTTTTAGAAATACTCACGGATCAGGTAATTTTGTGGAAGGTAGGAAATGTAACTTCAAAGTCTTAAGTAACAAGCTCAGTCTTATAGTATTAATTTATTTTACTATCAGAATTCCTAAAAGTATGGATTATATTCATCAAATTTTGTATTAGTTATCAAATGTGAAATTTTATTGACACAGTCCTTGACTTCTAAAACAATGTAATTGAAGAGTACACTTATTATAGTAGATTGATCGATACAGATTGCATTTCTTACTTAAAATTAATTATAGAGTAGAATAGGTGGGGATGTCATTCACTTCATCATTTAACAGATATTTATTTAGAATATAGTATATGTATTGGTGCTGTGCATCCATTGGGAACAAAACAGGTAAAAATTCTCACTATCAGAGTGGAGATAGGTTTTCTAGTGGAAAGACAGAACATAAGCAAGAAAATAGGATATATATTCAATAGTGGCAAGTGCTATAATTAAAAATGTCTAGGATAATATTAAGTGTAGGATTTGGGATAAAATTTTTACTTAGGATAGCATAGGCTGGGATGTCTGACCAAAAACATGATTGTCTTAATATAAATATCTGAAGACAATGCCGATTTGTGTGGGAAGAACACCCCATGGAAAGAAATAGCTAAAATGAGGACCTGAGGGTGGATGTGTGGTTTGCAGTTTGAAGATAACTGAGGAAAAACAATTTGCCATACATAAGTTTCGCAGGTAGCAGCGACTCAGATCTCAAATGGTTTTACAATTGAAGTTGGTAACATTCATTTTGAGAGGGAAAACAATTATCAACTGAAGACCTTTCAGTAGAAGATTATTATGGTCTGGTCTAAGTATTTCCAGGATCATGCTTGTTTGTCAAAAAAAAAAAAAAATAGGTGAGAAGATAAAGGAAAAACTAAGGAAATAGGTAGACAGTTATTCCCAAATGTAGGCAAAATATGGTGTTGATTTAGACTACGTGAAAAAAAATGCTGAAGTATATTTTAAAAGCAGTATCAACAGGACCTACTGATGAAAGGAAGAATCACTTTGATCAATCTAGGCAACTGAAAAAAAATTTGCGTTGGAGATAAAGGAGAAAAAGTCTCTGCCATTTTAAATTTGACACACCTAGATAAAGTAGCTGGATAAACAGTATAAGTCAAGCTCAGGAAAAGCTAGTAGTTGGAGACATAGTTGGAAAACATCAAAACTGGAATGGAGTTTAAGTTTTTGAAATTGGAAAAGATGATTTACAGGAATTGGTGTATAGTTTGAAATCTAACTCTTGGTGTAGCTTATTGTTAGTGAGATTATTTGTATAAAGGAGATGAATTAAAAAATGGTTGAAAAAAATAGAATGAAAGTCAGATCTGTGTGTTGTTAGGAAGGAGACTAGTGAAGAAAGTATTTTAAGTTAGGTACACTGATCAATGGTGCCGATTCTTACTGTTAGGTCAAAAAGATGAAAGACTGAGACTTGACTACTGGAATTCTCAATGTGGAAAATAATTTTTACAACAAAATGAATACTGGAGTAATAGGGATAAAATTTTGATGATGGTGGGTTCAAGAGGAAAGGGAAAGAAAAGTTGTAAGGAATCAAGTACACACAATTGTATTTCTTATATATGAAAGGAAGTGACTACCGGGAGATGAAGTAGAGCCAAGAAAATTTACTTGTTACTCGATGGTCAGCATAACTAGTGGGTATGGTCTAGTTGATGGCAAGTATTTGATAATTCAAGGGCGAGATGGGAAATTTACTACAGCAGTGTCATTGAAAGGAACAGGGTCATATGTACAAAGGAAAGACTGTAATTACTTGAATTGCATGCCATCCCAAAACAGAAAAGAGATTAGAATATTCAAATAAAAATGTGGAAAAATTAAGGTTCAGGTGTATCTGGTGAAATATCTCTTTTAAATATTTTTTTCCTTTTGTAAAACAGGAAAAAATATCAGTAGCTGAGAAGAGGAGAATTTTGAGGCAAGAATACGTAGTATAAAATAGACCTAGACTACAGCAAAACAGTGAGTGAAGTATGGAATACAGCATGAGTTAGTGCACATGAATATAAAGTAATTCTAGCCCAGACAGTTTGGGTTTTTCCTAGCTTCACACACCATTGTATTTACAGATGCAGATGTAGTATGTGGGAAATTGGCCTTTACCATGATTGTAGTTTAGTTATAAAAGTACATAAACATGATAGAAAACAAAGATGTTCATTTTGTACTGAAAAGAATGACTTTATAATACCTAGCAATGATATTTAAGGTGAATAACATAAGAAATATGGACGCTATGTATGGAGTGAGAGTTAAGGCAAAACAGTAAAGTCTCAATAGTTTCAAACATTCTTGGAGTTGAGCCCTTAAAGGTAGTAAGCGAGAACAGAAAACCATAGTAAGACATGTTTAAAACTGACGTTTTGAGAGAATAGTTTTAGTAAAACAAAGTCATGAGAGAAGTTAATTAATGGAGTTAGTATGAGCAACAAGATCATGAAGTGGAATGGAGAAGTTCGATCTTTCACTTAATTACTACCACAGAAGTAGTTCTAGAGATAGCTGCAATGAATCAGTAGCTAAGATTGCCAAAATACCAAGCAGTACGCAGGGCTGACACAGGGGATCTTGAATGAGAGCAACAGAAGAAAGTGCTTCGTAGAGGGTCACATAGTTTCTTTCGTTCTGGACTGTCCATCAATGATTCAAATGTTAAAGCCCTGGTCTCAGAGCGACTTCATCAGAAGATGCCGTGATCTTTAAGGGGTGAATCTTTGTGGGTTGGCTAAGATGCTTGGGGGTTTGTCTTTGACTGGAAGCCTTGCATCTTCCTGTTGTTCCTTTCAGTTCATGGCCATGAGGTGCCTGGTTTAATCTCTACACTCATAAAAGCAGTGCGGCTCTGTGATCATGAGCTGAAGCCTCCATGAGCCAAAATAAACCTTTTCTCTTTGTAAGCCAAGTATCTCAAGTTTGCTATAGAGACAGAGAGCTAACTAACACAAGGTGGGATCATTGTCTAGAGCAAGGTAATGGATAAAAATAGACAGCTCACTTTGAGGCTCAGACTTATGACATGTGTGGAAGAAACAGAATCAGTAGGAAATAAACAGGTTTAAGAAAGAGCAAGACAGTGACAGAGACAATCAAGAAAGCAATTAAAGCTACTGTCAATTTTCCTAATGACTGAACTTGAGATAAATGAAAATGTACTTGTCGATGGTAGATTGATTAACATTCAGTTTCAGAAGAGACCTTGGAGTAGGAAGAAATTTCACAGATGACACAATGTAATCCTGTATCCCAAAACCTTTTCACAATGTAACTGATACGCATCCAGCCTCAATTGGAATAGTTCTTGTGGCTGACTCCTTATAAATTAAGCCATTCTAAAAATAAAACAGTTTTCTATGTTCAGAAATACTTCCTTTGACTTGAAAATTCTAAAATATATCTATATTTCATTGTATTTTTATCATTAAATTTTCCCTTGCTTCCTGTTGCTGCTCCCAGTCTATAATCTCTGTCCTTTCAACCACCAAATTCAAACTGCTTGGTTTCCCTGCCTTCTTCATAATTCCCTTTTTGAGAGTGTATATTTACAAAACTCCTAGTTACTTCTCTCAGATCATTGATGATTGTTATCAGGCAACTCCCTAACAGATGCCATTACTGTAAGCACCTTCAATATGGAGAATCAAACTCATGCTCCCCCTTCAATGAGTCAGATACTCTACTTCTATCGTTCCTCCACAAACAGAACCTCTTCTTTGTTTTTCACAGTTACTAATACTGTTTTAAAAATCTTCTTGATTCCTTTGTTCTAGTTTCACACTCACTGTGGAAGACTGAAACTCTAGACAAACCTCTGTCTCTATGGTTATATTCCAACCACTGAAGAACTGAGTAGTAAGAGGCCATCATGGTGGTTTTCCTGTTCACCAAAAGCAAGTGAGCTTTCCAAAATGCACAAAAGAACAAAGCATCACTTCAGCTAGCTTATTCTGCAAAGTGCCACTGTGAGATCATGTTTGTCTGTTCCATTTCAATCTTTCATTACTTCTTTCTGTCTACTAATCTCGGTGGATGATCTCACTATATATACAAGAGTGAGCACATCAGACGGTAACTACAGTACTTAAGCTTTTTACTACAAAATGCCTTGTTTTCTTACTGTCTTAGGTCAGGCTGCAACAATAGAAAATGACAGACTGGGTGGTTGCACCAAAAACACCTTTCTGTCATAGCTCTGGAAGTTAGGAGGCCCAAGATCAGGGAGGCAGGAGATCTTAGAATTTGGTGAAGTCACTCTTCCTGTTTGGCAGATGATCCTCACTTCATTGAGAATTCATATAGTTCAGAGAACAGAGAGGAAAAGCAAGCCCTCTGGGGTCTCTGTATGGCACATAATCCCACTCCTAAGGTCTCTACTCTCATGACCAAATTACATCCTAAAGACCCTTCTTCTAATGCCAACACATCGAAATTTAGTATGTTAACATATGAATTAAGGTGACAGCACACAGAAACTTTGATCCATAGTACATCCCCTTTCCTTTCCAGGATTAAAGTGCTAGTCCGACCCGGCCCCTTCACCTCCACTCCTCTGGTCCTACTGCTGCTCAAGCTCTTCTCTCTCCTGAATCTTCAGCATCATGGTTTCCACCACATACTCCTTCTGATCTTTAAAACATGACCTAGAATCATAATCCTAAACAAAATAAAACAAACTGTCTTGAACCTTTTATCCGTTGACCTAATGCCTTTATCTTTTTATTTCCAAACCCTTTCATAAGCAGCTTTGTAAAAGTTTGATTTATGCACGATTACCTCAACTTCTCGCCTTTTATTTAATTTCCACCTTTGTCATGCTGTTCCAAGTGTCCCCAGTTAGCAATCTCCTAAGTTCAGCATGTCTCCATCCTGCTCTAGTTCTCAGTAATATACAGCTAACTACCATTCTTTTCTTGAAAACCTAACTTCTTGATCTTTATTGTTCTGCTTCTAAAATTGAAATGAATGCAGTATATATTTTACCTTACTTATTCACTTATTTGCTTAGCTTGGGTTAGATTTTCAGATCTATTATAATTGGTTGCAGGAAGTTTTTTGAATAAATTCTAAGTACCCTCAATTGCTTTCAAGCATTTACAAGCATTTCAGGTTTTAATTCAGTTAAATCAAAATGGCCCCGTCCCTGTCCTTCTTCCTTTCTTTCTGGATTGGTTTAATTTCTCCAAAGTTTATGTAGAGAAATAATATCAGATGGCGAGGCATCCGGGTTTCAGCCTTCTTTTGTTCTATGCTGGCATCTGTTGCAAAGTACTATCATTCCCATACACTCATCACACTGGCATCTGCCGAGATTTCTGTATTCTCGCCTGGTTTCTTGACATACATTCTCCACTGTTCTTGTTATAATTTTTCTCATCGTGACCACAGACCCCTTAAACATCTGCCTCTTTCTCTCAGGCAAGGCTCTTATATTCTGTGGCAGAAGCAAATCTCATTACTCTTTCTTATTATTCCAGGATACTTGCCTGTAGAATTCTTGACTGAGAGGAAGCCACCTGTGTCACCCCACCCTCAAGCAGCAAATAGACTCCTCAACCAATTTTCTCCCATTCCACTGGATTAGTAAGGAATCTTGAAAGTGTTTCTTCACAATGTCCCAAAGAGGATTGAGCACAAATGCGTTCTTGATTTGGGGATTCTCAGTTTGATGAGTTCTATTTAACATACCTTGTACTGTTTACTAACTTTATACCAGACAGCATGTTAAGTTCTGCAGTTTGTTTTTTCTCAAATACATTTTTAACCTTTCTCTATGCAATAGAGTAATTATCCTTTTATTATATTAAGGGGGAAGGGATTTAATTTTTCTTTTCTTCCAACTTTGTCATTATATGAGTAACATAGCTTTCACTAAAATAAAAAACCAAAAATTTAGCATTTTTGCTCTTATATCTCAGCTTTCATTATGTCACAGCTGGCTGGACTGAGAAAAAAATGGATTAAATGATAAAAAGTTGACACTTGATGATTAGAGGGTGTGACTCACATTCTGCACTGTGACAAAATGATCAATCTGCCCATACGTATGGCTCAAGGAAAAACAAAACTATAAATGCTGAGTATATTAAAACATTTAAATGCAATGATGAACAAAATAGACAGTAAAGAATACTCTGAGGCAAAACTAAATGAAAGGATGAAATGGGAGGTTATAAGCAGAATACTGATGCTAGCTTCCTCCTTGAGGGCAACTGCAAATTCTGGTGAGCTCGAGTTTTAGCTTTCATAGATTTTCAGAGTATCAGGTATAGGAGAAAAGTCTAGTGGTCTAAATTAAAAAGTCTAAATAATTCCACCATAAAACTGAATCCATCAAGTTTGTTAGCCTCTCTGTGTAAGTATAAATGGAAGTAAATGTCCATTCATGGAGAGTTTTACAAAATCATATTCTTATCTATAATTCTAGTGCTAAATGAGGGGAGAAACAATCTTTCTAAAGTAAAAAAGAAACATGTTTATGTTCGCTTGTGGCCTGATTTTACTTCTGTGGTATGAAAAACCTCAATGCAGTACTAAAGTTTAAAGTGCTCCTGAGTTGCTACATCCCCTATTACCTGGCAGAGAGAACTGTAAATTTTCTTTGAAAGAACTTGTCTTCAGTCCATACCTCAATTAGTTCTCAAAAGTAAAAATTTAAATGATATAAATTTATAACAAAAACTCCATCAAACATGTAGGGAAACAAGAGATCATCATTTGGAGTCTCCAAAATAAGTGTCAATATTATAACTCTTTACACAGAACAAATATGTTAGGTTGCCTAAATTAACAATCATCCTGAAAATATATGGACAAAGGATTATTAAAAAGACCTACAAGACTTGATAAAAGACTCAAAAGAATGTTTTGAAATTGAAAACTGAGATCAAGATCCCTAGAAAAAGACTGAAATAGAGAGTTGCATGCAGAAGCTTATTTAGATTATTCTTGGGGAAAATATCTCTAAAGCAGAAAGACAAGCTGGATTGGCCAGAAGGGATGGAAGATACAGTGGCAGTATCATAAACTTTGGAGTCAGCTACTCCTACAATTACTATTTAAAACCAGACATATTGTTGCTATCTATTATACAGAAATGCTGCCAACCCCCAAACTAAATATAATGGCAATAAGGGGAAATGAGAAGACAAACATGAAGATTCTTCAAGAATTCTAAACATTCTATATAAGTGAGTTACTTTGACTACACAAGAATCAATAACCGAGTCACTGGAGGTGGACAATGTTAGTCTCACAACATTAAGTAATTGACCAAAAGGAATTTGCTAAGTATCACTGTACTCAATTTTCTCCCTTTTAGAGAGGCATTAAATAACTACAGAATTGTCGTGAAGGATTAAATAAGATGAATATACCTGAAAGTTTAAGGATAAGCTTACATTTGATCATAACAGAAGATGAGATCAAAATATTTGGTGAATTTATAAATTTTTAAAAAGAAATTACTACAGTAAAAAACAGTGCAATCAATCTTCCTCAAAATAGTGTACCTTCTTTCAAACATTCTTATCGTGTCATTCTTGCTACTTTTTGCAACAGTTCTGGAGGTTCTGTAATGTTTTTCAGAGGTATGATAGAAAATACAGTGAAGGGGCCGGAGATTTAGCTCAGTGGTTCCACCACCTGCCTCGCAAGTGCAAGGACCCGAGTTTGATCCCCGGTACCAAAAAATAAGAAAAGAAAAAAATATATACTGAATGCTGCTGCCGAGTGCCATGCAATAGAAAGACAGGTTTGCAAAACTATTCTTATCTGTCCTCATGTCCATATTCATTGACTCTGGCTAACTGCAACTTCTACTTTTCCCTAAAGTCAAAATGACTATGAAAGTTTAATCAATGGAGGACCTCAAGACAGCCACAAAAGCACAAGCAAAAACACTCATGAAAAATCACTTTCAGAGCATCTTCAGAAAGTCACAAGAATAATGGGATTATTGTGTTTGTAGCAATTTGGAGTATTTTGTGGGAAATTAATTCAATGTGGCTTTTTATTGTTGTATATATATATTTTAATTTAAAGATTTGCTGTATGTCTCAATCATACCTCACAGCAACTATTAATACTTTTAAAAAAGAAGAAGCAGATTATTGTCATAATTCTCAATGTAGCATCTGCCTCCATTTGTCCTATATTTCTCTCAATATGCTCTTTAAGCCCCTGTTTCTAAGGCATTTTCTGACCATGGCACATACAGAGCTTAATAATTTCCTTTCAACAAATAAACACTCTTTTCCTAAAATTTTATCTTGATTGGAATATAAGTACTATGTACTGCAGCAGCTAGTGGCCCTTGAGTCTTTCTCTGACATTTTTGCACATTTAATGTAAAATTGCTCATTTTATCCTTTCAAAGCAATATACCAAATATTTGCATAAAAACCCTATGCATTTTGGGGTGTATTGACACATTATTTTTTATTCTATCAGTACTTGAACAGACTTACTATATATTAGAGTACTATATATATATATATATATTATAGAGTACATAGATTTTATTGGCAAAAATATTCACTGTTAAGCAAATAATATTCAAAAACATATTTTTCATCTGTGCCTTGATGAGCAACACTTTCTTCCTTTGTTTGTTAGGGTTTTTTTCTACAATTAGAATAGAATAAGCAGAAGTAGAATTACTCAATTGAATACCCCTACATTTTTTTCCTATAGCTTTTAAAACAGAAATGTACTGCTCTTTTGTGGTTAAAATCTTCAATCTACGGAATATCAATTCTAATATTCTATTGATCAAGGATAGACTCTAACACACAAATAATTCCTTTCCAGTAATGAACAAATAGTTTGCTTTATTCTGGATGTCTGACCAGGTTTACCCTGTTCTTCTTTAATGAGAATCTGGGAATTCCTGGCTTCTACAATAAGCTGTCAACATGAAAAATCCACACTCTAATGTCAATTTGCAGTGCTTGTGGTTCAAAGGATATTTATAGCACATGTGATTTATTTTTCAATCACTTAAAATTTAACAAAAAACTATACCATAATTAATCTCAAATAAATGAAAGGTAATCTATTTTCACAAATTTTGGTTGAACAGCATAAAGTTTGTCATTTCTGAATATGCTGTTAGCAACAATAGTACAATAGCTATCGAAGTTTGTATAAAGGAAATATGTTTTAAAGTCATTACCTAAGTAAAAACTAAAACATGTACTCTACTTTTATTCTAGGGAATGCTTTCATTGATGTAGATAAGTAGATATGCTATATTATATGTTTCCAGGGCTTTTATTAAAAGATTAAGCATTTATTCTTCAATGGCACCTCACACTATTGCAACCTAACACATGATAATTTTTTTTTTTTTTTTTGTACCGGGGATCAAACTCAGGTCCCTGCGCTTGTGAGGCAGGCGGCAGAACCACTGAGCTAAATCCTCGGCCCCATGATAATTTTAATATATGTTTTTATTTTTATATTTAACATACTTATCAGTGGTAGTTCCCCAAAACCACATATAAATTAATCATATATTCTTTTACTATAAGTACACAATCATTAACTAACTAGATATATTAAAACTATCATTGAAAGTTATATACAATACAATGCTACAAAAAAGTAGTTAGTGCATTTTCAAAATTTTATATCAGTATGTATAGGTATATTTGTATGTTAGATAATTTAAACATATGGCATTATAGGTATCAAATTCAACAGTTGTCATTTCTTAAGTGGTATTATAGTCAACATTCATTTCTTACATATTTTTATGTTATTTCGTTTGATTTTGTTTTAATAGCCAAATTTTTTTGAAATAGGCTGTGGAGAAAAGATGAAAACAACCTCCAGAACATAAAATTATAGATTATCTTAATTTTCTTCTTGACTATGATTTAAAATCTGTGTGATTGAGTGATTAATTTATATAACACAATGTAGAACTCTTTTAATGAACTAATATTCTAAAACTCCCTCATTTGTGGCCTTTGTAAACACATTTCCTTGTAGACTTTTTTCTATAAGACATGATTGTATAAATATGGTTAAATTTTCTTCAGTGAAATTTTTCAATAAAATTCCTTAACCATGGGAACAAATCGTTAAGTCACCAAACTAAATATAGTACATCACAGCTAGGGAATTGTTTGGCCTTCTTTAACCTTTTCTAGCTAATTCCATGGTGATTGGCAATTAAGTGATTTCTTTTCCTGGTGGTCATATTATTATTTTTATATACAGTTGCATGTAACAAAGTGAGAAACAAAATATACCTCTTTATATATAACAAGAAAAGTATATTAGGAATATTGATTTCCATTTATAAGATTTTTAAAAAATTAAAAGCATTAAAAATTCTGTAAGCCTTCATTTTAAAT
Source organism: Heterocephalus glaber (assembly GCF_000247695.1). Next base: position 5,831,399 of record NW_004624837.1, on the reverse strand, counting down.
ATTTTATTTTCTTATATTTTAATGATTGCTTCAGCAATAATCCTTCTTTATAAAACACATGGACATTTATATCTTATTAATTTGTTTTAGAATCTTTATTAAATGTGCATATCTTATTTCTTTATTATTTTCCTGATTTTTCTTACTATTAGTGCTTCTATTTAAGTTCTCATTTTACTGTGCCCCTTCAGTCATGTCCAGAAATGTTTTTGATCTCTGAGAGACAACTTTCAATTGGAGTTCATTTCCAGGATCCAAGCCAATCATAATTTCATTTAGTAATGTTTAGGTATTCCAAGCTTGCTAGCTACATACAAGTGCATACTGAAAAATAAATATGCACAGATTTACTATAAGGCTATAAGAAAGCAAGTCATCTGACTACCAGCAATCTAATTTTTAAAATCTGTTTATGATTTTCATCATAATGTGATAGCAATATGATTTATTAATCATTCTGGCATTTTTCTCCTTGACAGCTCCTCAGCTGCTGTTACACCCTTCTTGGATGGGTAAGTACTGGACACTACTTTCAAACTATGCACCAGGTTTTATATGTTGAGACATTTATTTTAGTCACTTAGTATCTATTAAGAGGAAAAGTTGAAATTTGACACTCCCCCAAATTTTAAAAACATGGTTAAAGGATTCAAGTTAACTGAGAATGAATAAAACATATATTCACAGATGCAATTGAAACAGGATATTTCAATATATTTAACTCAGAGTAAGTCCAAATTATCTATATATAACATTTTACTTAATTACTGTCAACTTAGATTTGATGTTACTGACATTTTATACATACTAAACACAAGCAATAAAAATAGAACAAAACCAATGGAGAAGACTATGTATATATTAGGAAACACTCACATTGATGATTTACACAGCTGAGCTGTAAGCAAGTTTGTCTTACTAGAATCCTCATCAAAAAATTTAAGAAAATTATTAAATAAATGAGAGGGGGGGATTACGCCAATTATATAATCCCCTGTGGTAAAAAGAAAGCATTTTGGTTTAATGTGGACAGACACATTTCATTTCAGAGATCCAGATGAAATTCAGGCATATATACTACATTAAGTAATACATTGTTCACCATATATAATACACAGAAATCTTTGTTAGATGGCCAGTTTATATTTTTGAATTCCTGTCTGACCTATTGCTTGATTACTGTCATCGCATCTCTGTAGATTGGTTTTAAATTATTGAAAAATATATTGTAGGAAGCAAGATAATATGGATTCCTGTGATTGCTTCTTGATGTAATTTGATGTGTTCATTTCAAATTTTAGAAGAAATATGTAGTTATATAAAGAAGATGATCTTACTCATATTTCATGTTTCTTTCATCAAATGAAAGATATGTCTGTCATGATTATTTAAATTTTTAATGTGAGTATCTAAAGTACATTCTCTGGTGTCAATTGGGTAAGTATCCATAATCTTTAAACACTGGACATTTTGCTGGGCAGATTTTGAATTGTGGCTTTATATTTCCTTAAGCATTCAGATATTTTCTGTCATACTTGTTTATAGAAGTTTAAAAAGAGTTAATTCCTAAACATCTGAGGAAAATGCAAACATAATGCTATTTAAAATATGTTCCAACCTTGGAAAGATGATTAAGAAGCCAGAATTGTTTTACCATCTTCCTATAAAATCATAATGTACATCTAATATTTTAACCAAAAGTTTGGAAATTTGATGCAAGTATTCATGCAGAATAAGAACAGACATCGGTGATTGTACTGTCCATGTTTATCCAGCTGTTTACAGAATTTCTCACCTGGTGTGGTACAACTTGAAATCATTTTCAGTGTACCCACATGGATAAGGAAGAATCTCTTCCCTTAGATTCAGAAATCTGGCACACAATCAACAGAGGAGCAATCACGTGATGATTTATTCCTTGTTTAATAAAAAGTGGGGTATGTCTGGTGTATTTTAACTTGTAAAGAGGTAGATTTGTCAATTTCAATCTTTTATAGTGTGTAATAATATAAAGTACTAGTTAATGCCATGAGACTCAAGTATTTTGATTTGTAAGTCACTAACCTTTAGTCATCCTTAATCACTGATAGAGATTCTGTTAAGGTCAGGTAGGGTTTACCTTTTAAAGCTTTTAGTAATTTACCAAACTATTTATCTAACATTATTAAAATGACTTTTCATCAAAAGCAAAATATTTTTCAAAATGAGCACATCTTTTCATTTTCATTTGGAAGTGACAAAGATGAATTAGCTTATGTGTAATACTTGTTGCTGCATTTATCATGGGGTGTTCAGGCAATTATTAAGTTATTTTTAAATTAAAAACATTTTAATCATAGTCAATCTATGCATAGAACTGCTGCCTCAGATTCCTTATCAGGTGCTGTAGGCCGCAAAAGGTAGAGACTCCAAAGGACATCTCTGAAAGCAGTAATAAAAAACTTAAGGCATTGGAGTACTTGGTTTTTGAATTTGAGTTTTTCAATTTGAATTTGAGCAAAGATTAAGTTATGAAAATTTTTAGAGATATGTATAGTCTATCAAACTCAACTATATAATTACGAGAACTTCACAATTTATGTAGAGGCAATAGCACACAAATGGTAAGATTTAGGTACCTTACTCTTACATTATGGTCAAGTATTTCAATAATCCCCAACTGTTGGAGTGCTCATTTGTCTTAACTAATCTGAAGCATAAATGAATACAAATGATAATTTTGAGTCATAAGGACAATATACATATTTTAAAATATATACATATATGATAACTATATAAAATGCATTTTTATTTATTCAGCATTTTCTCAGAATGTTTTTAAAAAGTTGATATAGAAGTACAGAGGAGAATAATGGTTTTCAGGGACTGGAGTGGTTAAATGATGAGGGCTGAAGAAATTAAAAAGATACAAAATTTTACTTAGGAAGAATAATTTCAAGATTTCTATTGTACAACATGCTGACTGTAGTTAATAATTTAGTATGTTCTTGAAAAATGCTAAGGCAGTAGATATACTGTTTGTAGCACAAGAAATAGTTATATTCCATATACATTATGTTAATTCACTGCATTTAGTCAATGTATATATACTTGAAAACATTATGTTTTACAGGATAAATATATACCATTCAATCTGTCAACAAAAGTATGAATTTCTAAAAAAATCTGAAAAAAAGTTAAATTTAGAATGCCTGCATATTGCATAGAAGAAGTACATGTCTAGATAAAGGAAAAACTTTTCTTTCTGATTTCAATTGTTACCTAAACAAAAAAGATAAGCACATACATAATTTACAAACATACAATTTTAGAAATCTTTTCAGAGATGAACAATTTAATTACATGCTGCTTGCATATTTACCAGTGAACTTTTTTGCAGTTGTTACATTTCATTTTTTATTACAAAACTCCAGAGAACTAAAAGAGATTGTAATTGTACTTTCAAAGTCATAATTGAAAGCTTTCAGAAGTTAAACTCCTTGATTGAGAACACTGTAAGAAAAAAAAGAAGTTATCATATAAGTTAAATTGTGTCCATCCCAAATTCATATATAGCTTCCCAGCATCTCATAATATGTCCTTATTTGGAAACCATGTCTTTACAGAGGCAATCAAGTTACTATGAAATGACTAGGGTAGTTTCTAGTCAATGAAACAAATGTCATTGTCAAAAGGGAAAATTTGGACACATAAGACTTACACAGAGAAAAAGATCCAGGAAGAAGATGGCTATTTCTAAGCCAATGGATACTTAAAACTCCCAAAGGTAGAAGGCAGGTCTGGAACAGAACCTTTAAAAACATCTTGTTTTCATATTTCTGCACTCCAAAACAAACTGTGAGCCAATAAATTTCTGTTGTTCTTAACCAACTAATTTAAAGTATTTGCTACCACGTACTATAGAAAGCTAGCATATTATCATAAAAATATTTTCAGGTCTGAGTTTCAGATTTCACTTCTATAACAGCTCTATATCGGCTCAAGGGAATCTATGTAGAAAAGTGGAACTGTATTTATTAACATTGAAGGGCAGTGTTGAAATTAGCAACATTAGTTTTCTAACATTCCTAAAATTCGAAGAGTAATAAGGATCAACTTTCTTTCCCAATTGGTTGTAAATATTGAATAAATACCATGTGAATGCGGCCATCAGTGTATAAAATAGTTGTACAGATTCAGACTATGAATTTAATTTTCTCACTGTACATATGTCTTCATGTCATCAAACAGGGACTGAGGGGGTCCACAAAGAGAAGACACAGGCTTCTCCTCTCCCCATCCAGTTTTGCTGAACATCACAGACAAGTTTTAGGGCAAGTTTATTAGGCAGAACTGAAAAAAAAGAAACACTCTGGAAAATAGATGGGAGGTCCAAGAGAGAGAGATGCTTTATTAAATGGAGATGGGTATATTATGTGGTCTTGGGTTGTGTTTTCAAGATGTATAATCTAGGATGTGTATTCCTACTGTGTGGCAGATGGCCCATCTGGAAGGCTATGTTAGGATGCAAAGTATTTACATGTGCTTGAAGCTGAGATATGTCGTCCAGTAATATTACTCCTCCTTGAGGATGGAAGTCTTTAGAAGGAAGGGCATTGACAGGTGAAAGCCCAGGTCCAGAGCCAAATTTACAGGTCTATAGTGTCTTCAAGGCCTTTTATCCTCTCTCTCTCTCTATTTTAAGGGGAAACTAAGCATCTAGATACATATTTTTACAGTGTGTGTATGTATATATGCGCTCATACACAAATATGTGCCTAATTTTTAATCCGGTAAATTCATTATGAAGAAAAGTCCCTACAATTGAATCATAAATTTTCAATCTTTTGTAAAAGAAAGGAATGGAAGTTCAGATGCTCAAATGTTCTAAGAGCACTGCTCTCTTCTTCATTGTGCTCTAGGATCTTTGCAGAAGCTGGGAGCCTAGAGGCCTGTCCAGCCTGCAGTAATGCTACATTTCTCTTTCATTTTGTGCCCTGCTTGCTTGCTGTTATGCATAGTTAACAATGCCCTCCCTCCTGCTGTCACCCTCATTTCTCTAGTTCCTGAGCTCACTGATGGGAGAAGAGAACCATTACTAAACAATGACCGCAAAGTGCTGAAATGCTCACCCAGCCATATGATCCTTCTATTTACTGTCCTTTTTATTTATGTTGATATTTGCTTAATCTAGGATGTAAGAACTTGACATATGCGGTGATTTAACCAAACAATTGAAATAAATATTATCCACAGTTCTTTCTATCATTAAATGAAATGATATTAATAATACGTAGCCTAATGATTCTACTCACACCAAATATCACACTAACATCTTTGGATTCACTTTTTAAAAATATATAGAAGATGCCATTGTAGCATTCTGTGCTGTATTTTATAAAGGGAAAATAAACAGTTGGGGAACTGGAGCACACCCTCCATTAAGCACTATGATTTTTTTCTTCAGTGACAGGTTATCAAAAGCCTGTGATCACAATAAGATAAAAACACAATCCTTATTCTGTAAAAATCAGAATGGCTCATCTATGTAATAATCGAATTCTGAATGTAATTTAATGTTAAATATTTTTCTCTTTCCCTCCAGGGACTCTGTAGTGTAAGACAAGAGAGGTGATTCTTCATTCCTTTCTAGCCAGCATTCTTTCATCCATACTGTGTGTGTTACCAATAATTCTTCTGAATCTATAATCAGAGGAAAAGAGTCAAAGAGGGGAGGAAGGTGGAGAAGAACATTTTGAAAGTGAATTCCATTCTTCAGGAGCAGAATGGATTTCTCCAGTAAAACTTTTTTCTTGTGGAGCATTTCTGTGCCTGTCTCAGGTGCTCATGGGGCTGCCTCCTTGGTATGAGCAGGATCTCTTAATTTTTCCCTTTTGTTTTTTAAGCTTTCTCTTAGTTATATACTTCTTCCTAGTGGCTCTCAAATGCTACCAGAGTGCACAGCTACACCTTTGCTAAGATCTCCATGTCTTGGATGATCACCCTATTAAACAAGCTCCCTTTCTAAATGATTGCAAGACAATCATTGTCTTGCTAGATCCACACATGTGTTTTAGGTTCTCATACATTCAACCCATCATCAGGGCAAATCTGGTCATTACCCGGCTCCTGTCTCCTACTATTTCTCTTTTAGTTTTCTCAAGCTTGAGTCCAAAGCCATTCTACAGTGCCCTCATATCCTTCATTAAACACAAATTGTCTCCTCTGATAGGTCTGTTAAAGTCCCATTTACCAATTTTGGGTTAGTTTTACTTTTCGTTTTTGATATGTATATGTAAGAGGGATTATGGGGAAGGGCAGCTCTCTTTATAATTCACTGTACAATGTACAGCTAAGCTTTGTCTGAAAAATGTTTTCTTGAATATTCTGTCTTTATTTTCCAACCTTTACCATTTCATTTCCTTGATTTAAGTAAGGGGATACATCTTTAATTATATGCTTGAATATCTATGAGTAATCTATCTATGTTGGTGACTAGGCAAACATTTTCTTTTTTAATATGTTATTCTGTTAGTTTATGTTCTAGAATTGTGTTTTCTATTTTAGAATTTCCTTTAACTAACTAATGGATGCCTTAAGGTCATGAACTGTGTCCTCTATTTCCTTTTTATTATTATTAATCCTGGTCCAGATAAGACATCATTAATAATTTTGGATAGATGATTGAGTCAGAATTTATAAAGAGATAAAGGAGAATGGAGAGCTGGATGAGGACTGGGAAAGACTAAATCAGTGACCCAGTGTGCAGACATGGATATTAATAGACCTTAATTGGGGCATTAGTTCAAAATAGAGACAGCATAAATACTGCAGTAGTTTTAAAATGTGCCACCAATCCTTTAACTCTTCCTCATGGAGAGATCAAACGTAGGTCCACTCTCCTTGAACCTTGGCACCTCTGTGCCTGTCTCGATGGACAGATTGCAGGAAAAAGGGATAAGGTACAGCTCGGAGGCTGACTTACAAGCAGACATAGAGCCTCTGTATGTCCATTTTGAAATATTTGCTTTGGGCGACTGCAGCTGGCAAAAATTCCATCCACCTAACAGATGCCCTGTAGAGTGATAAGAAAGAAAGCTGGAAGAGAAAATATTCATTTCAAGCCCAATTTAGAGGAAATATTTAAATACCTAAGGATTCTCTTGACTCTTCCTCCTCACCAACCTCAACAACCAAAATGTTTCTCACCTTGAGGCTCTCAAAACTACAAAGTATTTTCAAACTAAGATACAGATTCCCATCAAAGGTTACATTTAAGATGGGCTTTTGTTAAGAATTTACGAAGATGTAACTTAGATTTATTAACAATCTAAGGAGATCTACATTAATAGGCTCTCTCAGACAAAAAGTGTTCTAAGGAAGCTCACAGTGTTGCTCTGAGATCAGCTCTATTAAATAATAGGGAATCCAGGAACTTCAAGGATTCTCCCCAAAGCAGCCTGAAAAGGAGCACAAGGCAGAACAGTTTTCAAAAAAAAAAAAAAAATATGTGCATGCTTTCTCTAAAAGTATAATAAACTATGCAGGAAAACCTGTATAGATTTTTAAAAAATTATTAGGGTGGACTAAAAGGACAGAACCAATCTAAAGTTTAAAAAAAAAATGGGTTTCAGAGCATCTATGGCAGGATGCTGGCTGAGAACACTCAGCTGCTCCCAGCCCAGACTCTGGCTGCCCCTGCCTGAGGGACCCGGGGCTGAGGAGGGACCACTCGACTGCTGCAGTCATGGAAAGAAAATAAATGAGTAATATCATTTCAGCCATGATTTGGGGCTGTTACAAAGCAATAGATTCTGAAAACAAACACTGTGGAAACATGGAGAGGAAGTTTTGGTCTTTATAAAACAAGTGTACAGAGTTTAACTTACTTTCCCATTAGGTTTTAGACAGGAGTTTCCCAACAGCAGCCCTCTTGGTTTGGAGCCAGAAATTTTTACTGTGGAGCCTTCTCTTCAGGGCATTGATAGCAGCACCTGGACCTGGGTCCTCTACAGTCCTACCACATACAACCATCTGGGTCATCTCAGGGTGACTCCCTAAAGTGTCTGAAGATGCTATCAAATGACTTCTGGGGAGAAAATTCCTGTTGATAGCAAAGCACCTCTTTAGATCAATTGAAAGAATAAAGGGTATAAAACTTTACAACCTACATAGCAAATATTCATGTCAGATCCCCTCAGAATAAATCATGAGACAGACACTACCATAACAAGTAAATTCTAGAATGGGACATTCTGTTTAGAAAATGGGTAAGATGCTCATACTACAAAGACTTATGAAAAGTATTAGATTTCCATTAAATTCTGGGATTGTTGAGTCTAAACTTGGTTAATTGTTTAAGCTATTAATGACTTTTTCGCTTCTCTCATTTTATGCTTCAGCTGAATTTTCATGTTATTTTCTGTTGTTTCAATAAAACACTTTTACAAATTAATGATTTTCTCATAGATCAGTTTTGTCCCTGAGATCACTCCATAATTTAGTATTTTGGATTTAAAAACTAGTTATTAACAATGTGCTGTGGATTTCTGACAGCATAATTTAACTCTGCAAATTTTGATGATAACATTGGCATGGCAACTTATAATTAAAAAAACATAATCAGAGTTGCTCCTCATGGAAAATGAACAAAAGGATTAGATTTGGATGTGAGTGGACATTAGATGAAAATCCTCACTTTATTATGCAGTGTGAACATTTTAAGGTTGATGTTTTTAATTTTTTTCATTTTTGTTCACTCTATTTTTTTTAATTGTACCAGGGATTGAACTCAGGACCTTGCACTTGTGAGGCAGGTGGCGACACCACTGAGCTAAATCCCCAGCCACTCTATTTTCTTACATTTAAGAAAAACTGAAAGTGTAAATAAGGACTAAATGTATAATAGGTAATGTGAAAGGAAGAAAAGGGGCAAAGGGGAAGGAAGTGGGAGGGCTAGGGGAAAGGATAGAAGGGAATGGGATTAATATGAGAAAATGGAAAAATAGGAACAAAATCTTTGTAAATAGGAAGGAATGGAGGGGTGGAAGGGAGGGCTGGGGAAGGGTGAAAAATAAGAACCAAGAAAGACTATGTAAAGGTACAAATTTCCAATGATGAATGTCATTATACTGTATACCTAAAATGTACCAATGATTAGAATGAATAATCGATAATGCAAAATAGGAAGAAAAGGTCCAAAGGGGTAGGGGTAGTGGGAGGGGCAGGGGAAAGGAAAGAAGGGAAAGGAAAAATGCTGAGAAATGGAAAACATGGAAATAAAGTCTTTGTAAATAGGGAAGGGTGGAGGGGGTGAAGGGAGGGCTAGGAAAGAAAAATAAGAACCAAGATGCATTATGTAAAGGTACAATTCCCAATGAGAAATGTAATTGTGTTGTATACCTACAATGTACCAATAAAAGAATTCAATAAAGTGCAAAAAAAAAAAAAAGAATGAACTTTGTAGTGTGCAGTAATTTGTTATTCTTTTGAACTTTCCCTTTAAACAACTAGGGTTATTGTAATACATATAATTATGATCTCTCTCTCTCTCTCTCTCTCTCTCTCTCTCTCTCTCTCTCCCTTTGTGTTGTAGACCTGAAGGTTTTGACTAAAAAGAGAGCAAAATGATTGGTTGTTTTACATTCTGAGGTCAGGATGGTGCTGTTATTTCTTAACAGTTCTATCTCAAATACTGGTTGACACAAGCCACGAGAAGATTAGTGCAAGCCCATATTCACTACTGGACAGTGCAAATCCATCACCAGAACAATAAATGCAGCTCAGGGTGTAGCCTATACTGCTAGAAAGTGAGAAAAATCAAGTGTCTATTTAAAGGGCAGCATATTCATCCACTTCTCAGCTGCTAGCATACTTTGGTTTCCACTGGAAATCCAGGTAAACTAGCACATGTCTCATCATATTCTGGACTTCACTTACAAATAGAAGAGACATTATCTTTTTCTTGGTCATTGGCATGTCACTATTACAAGGCATGTATCTGCCTTTGGTTGACAGGTGCCACTTTTCAGAGGAATAGGATAATTGTTTCCTAGACTATTAATAGATTAAAACCATTTTTCTCCTCTTTACAAACTTTAGATAGTGTAATGACATTTAAATTAATTAGTGAACTATTCATTACTTTGAGATGCATTTGCTCCCTTCATTTTTCAGGAGGGAAAGGAAATGTAAAGCTAGATAGATCTGCCAAGCCAATACATTTGCCCTTATGTGACTGCTTTTTATTTTAATGTTAGTTTTGTTTTTTTCGGGAGTAAGATGCTAAATGAGAAGAGCTAATTTATATTTTGTCACATTTGCTTTCAAAGATTAATGAACACCATCAAAACCAGTCAAAAAGCAGAGAAGGTAGAGGAAGTTTATAGAAGCAAAGGCAATATTTCCTACCTAAGAGTGAAATGGGATTGCACATTGTTTATCACAGTGGTTTCATACTTAATATTATTTTTTGTTTGACTTAATTGGGCAGAGATTAAATAGTTTTAGTTAATATTAAATTGATGACTTCCCTTGTTTAATACCTACATGTGCCTTTTTTAGTAGACTGCTGATGGAAATTGTCCCTGGAAATTTGTAGGCAATTCACTTTATATATGTAAAAAACTTTGGAGGCCAGGGATTTAGCTCAGTGGTTCTCCCGCTTGCCTTGCAAGCACAAGGCCCTGAGTTCAATCCCTGGTACCAAAAAAAAAAAAAAAAAAAAAAAAAAAATTAATAGAACATTTTCCTATAGTAGTAGCAGAATGTACCAACTTGCACATTTATGTTTACCTGCTTGAAGTAAGAGCTTTTAGATTATAAACAGATTGATTAATTGATTAATTTCAGGTGTATAAATTGAAACAAAGGAGTCAGATAATAATTCCTAGTTTTGTTTGTTGTATCTCTATCAGAAACACATCAAAACTACTTGATTTGAAAACACATCATTATAAAAGGCCAATATTCTCTGTTTTGAAGTTTAGATGACATGATGACTGCATTTTAAACATTTATACAAAAGAGTAGCAACCTTAAATTATTCTGACTTAAGACATCAAATAAGTCTAGATAAAGTACCTTTGAGTTCCAAAGTAAAAGGAATGGGCTTCTTTAGATGTTTACCAGAAGTACTGATTATAAAGGGAAATTAAGGATTAATGATTTAGAGTCCAAGTATTTAAATCTAGCACTTGAGACTGAAACTTGAATCTGATTTTTTTCTTAATTTTTAGATTACTTCTCTAAAATTTTCAACTCCACCCATATTCCTTCCTCCATGGAACAAGATTGAAACACAGGAATTTTCAAAGTTTTTAAAAAATAATATACATATGAACAAGTGTACAGCCTGACAAAATTTTCACAAACCAAACATAGTCATCTCAACAATACCCTGGAACAATTAACAAACATTGTATCAACCTAAATCTCCCTTCTTGTTTCTCACCGCTCAGGTTGTGATATCTCCACTCTGAAAACTTTTACCCTGACCTACTCTCTCTCTGCCTCCCTCTTTTCCTATGTCTTCCATCCTTCTGTCCTTGTCCAACACCATTCTTTCTACTTATTTACTGTGCAATGTTAAAACATTAAAATAGAATCTGGGAAGGTAATGGCAAGAACATTAGTACTTGTCTTCAAGGTGAATCCTTCCAAATAGAGTCAGCAGAGACATAAACATGAGAATGAAATATTAACCTAAAACTTCCAAAGTATCTTCTCTTTTTCTGTACTTTATCTACTTACTATTTTTTGTACCTGGAATAATATTCTTGTTCTATTTAATGAATGACTACTAGATGTGCTTTTCTAATAGACATTTTGTCTGGTGGCTCCTGTATAATTTCTGTCCCACGATCATAGTGTTCATAGTGACATATATGATGCAATGCAAGTTTTTTTGTGTAAATATTTTTTATAGGCTTCTCTGACCATATCTGTTCAGAGCACAGATCTATAGTTTAATAAATATTTAAAATAACAGTTATTAATGACAGGGACCTCTTAATTGGAAAGTAGTGTTTTCTATACTCTTACATAATGTTATAACATGAATGTAGGCATTGCAGTCAAGGAGCCTAAAATCAAATCTCAATCTTTGCTCCTTCACTTCTAAGCTACAGGTCCTTAGCCAAGTTATTTAAATTATATAAGCCTCAGGTTCTGGTACTTAGGACAGAGATAACAATGCTACTTATTTCATAGTTGTTGGGAAAAGTAAATGAGTTTATATTCCTAAAGCTGCTGATATATATAAAAAGATCAGGAAATAAACTTTAGCTTATATTTTTAAAGAATTATCTATTACACAGTTTACTCAACATTTTGTCAAAGACAGAGCATTTCAAAGAGAGAGCGAGCGAGAGAGAGACAGATTCTTTAAAATGGAGCAATAAGCCTTATAATCCCATAAATATACTATCCCATAAATAAAAATAGATTTTGCCCCATATCAGCCTTTAACTGTGATAGATATATTCATTATGATGTGATAAACCAGAAAATGAGTGAAGATTTTAAGAATAAAATGATACATCCTCAAAGGGCAGGGTCAACCTAATACTTGTTGGTTGAAATGTTTGACAGCTGTTTAAACATATTGTCATTTGTAGGGGGAAAAGAAACCATTCATCAAAATCAACAATAGTCACAGAGGGAGTTGCACATTCTCATAGCTACCTTTATATTAAATCTGTGCTAAAAAATCCATCATTTAAACCATCTGTTGTATTTAAGAAGACACAAGTTAACTGTAATGCTGGTATTTTCCATATAAGCAGAACCTCTGAATGTAATACTATAAATGCCATTGTGTGTGTGTATGTGTGTGCACATACATGTGTGTGTGTGTGTGGCAGCCTTATGTATTTGAGGGAAACAATTTCACGGTAATTAAATAGAATGAAAACTTGGTCTACAGAGACTTTCAGAATAAATAAGTGACAATTACAGAAGAACTAAAGTGTTGTACTGCTTAACCTTTTAAGAGAATCTCTTTCTATGAAACAGTTTTATCAATGTTCATTATTACTCGCATGGGGGAAGATGCCTTTTTGTTTTCTGACTTAATGCCTATAGATCAATGAGTATTGGATTGTGGAAAAATATTGACTCTTAAGGAAGGGAACAAGAGCCAGAAAAATTGTCTGCAGTTGGCACTGACCATTTATGTTTGACTCAACAGAGCTTCTCTTTTCTGCTACTTGAATTGAGGCTCTAAGTACCCTGCCTGCTTCATTAGCTCTTCCTTCAATATTCCTCCAATTTTGTTTTTGTTTCTGTTGTGGCTAGAAGATGAACATTTAAAAAATGCTCAGTTTTACTGGTTGATGCTCAAATGAAAAGCCAGTTTTCAAAAATATTAATTTTGTCATAACTCAGTGACATCAGATGAAACAAAAGCTTTGTTGAAGGGCTCTTAAGGCATGAAATGTTGGCTACAGCTCAAAAGATCCCAGTATTCTCCAAAAACCACTTTTGCTGTGCTGATAATACACAGCCCAGAACATAAAGTCACACATGTTTTATGAGTTTATATACCCGACTTATACAAAGTGTCTGAAGATAAATGATTTTGTTTTTTATAGGTCAAGAACTGGTAAATATCTTAATTTTGGAAAATTTTTTCCTGGTACTTTTTCTCTGGTAAGAATATTGTGTCTTATTGATACAGGTTCAAGAGGAATAGATTTTGTGCATTTCAAACATATTTAAACATTTAAAAAATTTCATATCTTTGCAATACATAATGTGTTTTTAATTTCTCTGTGTTCTCCAAATGTGTTTTCTACTACAATCTTAAACTTCTGTTCTCATTTTATAAACAGATAAAACAGGAAACAAACTTATAGTCTGAAGAATTTTATCTTACAAACAGATGTCTATATAAAAATAATCTCCAGGATATAGTAACATATGATAATTGCAAACCTCTCCATTTAAAACTGTATTACCTGCCCTTAGGACAGTGTAGGCCTTGCAATCATATGACCCATCCAAAACAGAACCTACAGTTAAGAGTCCCAAGCTTGGTTGTGGCTCTACCATTGTTTTGAAATTCTTAATAATTTTTAACAAGAATATCCACACTTTCACTTTGCTCCATGTCATTCAAATTGTGTGTCTGGCCCTGACACAAATTTAAAAATGGCAAACTATTTGTGTAATTCAATTATATTATGGATTTCAATACCAAAAAGCCAATTATATTTATATAACTAAATTTGTGATGTGAAAATACATCAGATTTCCATATTTTTCTTTCTCTGATCTTCTATTGCTTAACAAAGAAATAAATTATACTAATAAAAGAAAAATAATGAAAACTAAGAACCAAATTTTCATGGCTGCAATAATTCATGGACCATCCCTAAAGAAAATGTTGAGTTGATACCTGTAATTATTACCAAAACAGTATGGTTGATATGCTTAGGTACTCTGCCCAAATTCTTTTTCTTGGGGCTGAGTGCCTGTCTACCGGCTAGGATGAGTGCTAGGTACAGACATTCAAGTTTAGCCATTCCTCAGCTCTCTGTGATGATAGGAAGGTGGTGACTCTGAGGAGATCCATGGATGGACTATACTTTAGACTCATCATTCTGCCTTTTTGGACTTTTCTCCTTCCCTAGCCTGTCTCATTTTGTGCTTTAAAAGTTAGTACATTATTTGCACTCAAATCCTTTCTGCAGCTTGATTTTTTTTTTTTTTTTACTTAATTCAGAAATTTACTGAAGACAATTTAGGCCTTAAGGAAGCTGATATAAGATTAAACATATTCTGGAAAGGAAACCAAAGAGACAACCATTATGGACAACCTTGGAGAAATTTCTTTCTAAAAATATTACATAATGTAGTGCCATCTAACTCAGCTGTTCAGGAGTCTTCAACAAATATTTATCAGCACTGAGTGGTTTTGAGAAAAAAATTAAAATTACAAAACGGGAATCTCCAATTTGGTAGTGAAAAATGACATCTCACTTCCAATGTAATTTCTTATACGGCAATGAATAGCTAGCTTGAAAAGTTTTTAATGTCTGTTGGCTATCACTATGTCTTCTTTGCATTTGTTGATATGGAAATAGGAATTAGTATGAACTTCTTTGATCCCAACTATTGTTTGAATGAACATTTTACCAAAGTCAGTGGTCAATAATTATCAATTGTCATTAAGACCAAAAAAAAATTTTATTTATCTAGTACAACAAGAAGTGTGTGTGTGTGAATAACTTTAGGCAAATAAAGAGCTTTAGCACATAGAAAAAGTAGTCTTTGAAGTTTCCTTTCCTGCAGGTCTATAAAAAGGAAACTGTCTGTTGAGGTTGATAATAAGGATTATAAGTAATCTGTGAAATTTTCAAAGTCACTTGCGGAATTCAGAACCTTAATTTGGTATAATTCTAAAAAAACTGTTCAGAATTATAAATAGTCTGTATTTGCTTTTGATAAAGCAATCATTTTGGGAAACATAATTTTTTAAATGTCTGCTTCTCAGCACAAAAGTAAGAATTATGCTTTTAATATCAATATCCACAAATGCTAGAAATATAAAAAAATGACATTTCAGTCAAATAAAATACACAATATTATCATTTGTGATGGTGTGTGTCTGTGTGTGTCTGTGTGTGTGTGTGTGTGTGTGTGTGCGTGTGTGTGTGTCTGCTTTTGCCATTTGGAGATTCTAGTGAATTTTGTGCTTTGGAAAAAACAGCTTTCCATAAATGAAATAGAAAACTAAAATACAGCTTTTATCTTGCTTCTCTAGGTGATCTCATACATAAAATAAATAAAAATATTTTGTTGGTGGAACTAACACAAAATCATAAAAGTTATTATTTGCTGGACATTTTGCTAATATACCTCTCTTAAAAATATCTAGGTGTTAGTATATTAAAACATCAATTTAATGCATTTTTTCTCTTATTTTCTTTCAAAACAACCACATTTCTGTCATCAGTAAGACACCAAATTGGTGGATTTTTCCTTTCTATTTCCTTTATTTTCTTCTTTTTATTTTTTTTTTATACCACTCTACCTGTCTTTGTCTGGGAACATTACAACAAACATGCATTGTTTTTCTTTCCAGAGCACAGATATTACATCCTAATAGTATTCAGTCTTCCCATTGCTGTTATTGTGGGGTAAGACCTGGAAATATTGTAGGATCATTGTAATACACAGATGGAGTCCATGAATTTGCCTCCCTTTATTTCCCTTTATTTTACCATAGTAACGTTCCTTTTAAGAAACATTTATCACAGCATCCTCTGTCAAAAAGGATTTCTGAAAATCATGCAACATAGCATCCTATTTCCTCCAATAAAGATGTAGCAGCTCACAAAAATGGAAAAACGGGCCCAGGGTCACCTGGAGTGGCTAGTCTGGTGCCAAACCTTCTGACACCTAATACTCTTTCTACAACATTGTGTCCACTCTCATAGTTTTCCAATTTATCTCAAGTAATTTCTTCTTAAACATCAATCCTACTTTCCTCTTTCCAAGAGTCCCCCAAATATTTTTGCTGTCCATCTATGAAGTTCAAATCCATATTATTCATCACCTTGATCATTGCTTTATTCAAGCACATATGCTGATCCCACCAGTAGGTCACAAAAAAATGTACATTTGTGTCTTTCTGAAAATTTTCTTTGTAGCTACAATGCCTTTCTTTCTCCTAACCTCCACTCATCTTTCAGAGAATAGTTTTCTCATTCTATTATGAAATCTCTCCTAATTTCTCCTTCCTATTTGAGGTTGGGCTATTCTTATGACTGTGTATCATGAAGTTTAGTATTTGTGTGCTTTTGTTTGACAAGTCCTGCTTCTGAATGGCAAATAATACAATATATCTCATTTAGTACGATATATTTCATTCAAGTCTTAGAGATTAGGTACAGAAGTAGATAGTTACAAAGAAAGAGAGAGGGAGGAGGAGAGAGAGAGACAGAGAGACAAAGGGAGAGAGGGAGGGAGGGACATAGGAAAGAAATACATTTTTGTAATTATATAATCCTGGAATACCAATGTGTTAATTTTAATGTTTATGCTGGCAGAAAAATATATTAAAAACTGTATGACTATTCTGAGAAAGTGAAATGTATCTGAACTGGATAAATCATAGAAAAAAAATCAAAGTTCTTTTTGTTTGACTTGGATTGGTGGGTCAAGGTGGCATGATGTTACCATGTGCTCAGGAAAGTCACAAATACTAATTTCGAGCATAATTTGAGAAGATGGGACAAAATATCAGATTTTACTTAGAACAAGAGGCCACTCAGTATTTGCAAAATAACACAAATGGTGAATGGGTACTTTTGTGTGTATGTTTATCTTGTTATTAAAGCATTTAAGTTTTAATAGTATGTCATTCATCTTCCCACGAACCTGCTGAGCTCAAATCTTTGCTCCACTGGTGTGACTTTGGGCAAGAAAACTAATTTCACTACATATAACCAATCAAGTTTACTATCAGAAAATATTGGACAATAAAATCTGCTTCCTAGATAATTATTAGTACTGAAGGAAATAGCTTGGGCACCCTCTAAAATACTGTTTTTTATAACCTTGGTTTTATACTTTCCTCTGTCCCTTGTATATTATTCTATAAGTATTTATTGATACAATGATGAACACACAAAGTTAAATGAAGTACTTTATTTTCTAATTAATAAGTTCATTAAAAATTATAGAATTTGGAAGCTAATTATTATAAACATACTTTGTTTTCTTTCCATCACATGAAAAAACCCTTTTGTACTAGGATTCTGTATTCCATTTGCATTGTAGTGGGAGGTAAGGGCCACACTATGTAACTGAAATTAGAAAAGGCAGTTACTAGCTTTCAGCAGGGAAGCACAGCGAGATGGCTTACCAATAACTGAAATTGGGAATGATTATCTTTCCCAAGTGGGCAGAAATTGACCCCAAACAGAAAGGACTTATTCAAGAAGATAATCATAGACTCTTTAAAACTTAAAACAATTCAAGCAGAGTATTTAAAATCTTGAATATGGTTAAAGATCATTAAAGTGCTATTACAGTGGTACCTCGGTTCATGAATGGTTTTCTTTCTGAAGAATTTGGTTTTCAGACAGCAGTGTTTCACAAAATTTTGTTATTATCTGCAAGCTCTACATCAGGTGACGAACATAACTGCGGCCATCTTTCCCGCAGGAACACGAATTTGGCTATCTTTTGCAGAATCATGGAACGAATGCGAACCAAGTTACCACTCTATTTGAGAAGATAATATTTACTTCCTTGTGTTGCTTTAGCCAAACTGTTCAAAATAGTTGCTTCTGGAACTTCCTTGGCAACTATTTTTCCTGTCTCTCATAAACTTTTAGTACTCTTACATTCAGAATATCTAAGCCATTTGCATGGAGTTAGGCAGAGTTAGATTCTGTTGCTTCCAAACCAGAGACTTTAAATAATAAAAATGTAAGATGTTTGCTTTTGAAATGTTGAGTAATAGAGTCTTGAGTTTCTTTAATCATTAGTCAGATATATTGATTTTGAGTTTTAACACAGTTGAGTTCTCCATGATCCTCATAATGGAGAGGACATGGAAAAGTACAGGACTATGTTTCTCTCTACTATACTGAAAACATACTTGCTATATTCTGTATGTATATTCTCCATATTTACAGTCTTACTGAAAGTATAGTCTTTGAAAGATTTTATATTTTAGTTTGGTAAAATTATCTCTGTCCCTCTCCAGTTTAATAGTATTAAGGACATTTTCTAATATCATTAATTTTCTCACTTTTGTAAAATAATATTTCCTCTGTGTGTTTTTTGGGAAAATATTATATGAAGGAACACAGTCTGCTAAGTAATATTAACTTTCTAATCAAAGTAAGTTTCCAGGGCTGAGGATTTAGCTCAGAGGTTTCGCCGCCTGCCTCACAAGCTCAAGGACAGTGCCAAAAAAAAAAAAGATTTATCAAAGTAAATTTCCAGATCAATGGGTAAAATATGAAGAGACTTAGATTTATTCTTAATGATTAAAGTAAGACACTAGCAATAGGGTCATACATAATCTATTTGAATCCAAATATCTTTAACTTCTGTCTCTATAGATTTAACTGTAACTCCTAGAAATGACCCTATTGTTTTATATGAATTATGTTTTCCTTGATCTTAATTAGAAGATTATTACTTAGAAATAATACTATCAGAATGGCGTTTCATTTAAATAATGTCATGATTTTCCTTGAGAGTTTGTAGGTCAAGGCACAATCACATGGCATTGAAAAGAAGTCCCTCCCTGCACATGTACTTTACATTTTAGTGAATCAAAGAGCAGAAAATACTATTTGTAAATAATTTAACTTCTGCATGTTTAGATTATTATACATAAAAATGATATGCAATTTTCATAAAATTTTTTCACTCTTTTGGGTTTATATGTTTATGGGTTCTTCACATGAAGTTCTTTTTTAAAAATTTTAAGAGTGTTATATCTATTCATCATAGAAAGTTTTGGTACTTGTGAGGACAGTTTGCTTTCCCTTAAAATAATTTTGAGTATTCTATGTTTATAATATGAACTAGATATGTATTTTTTTTTAACATTTGAATTACTCTGAATTTGCATATTTGTCAAATAATACTTATCTGGTTTCAATGTGGGCACATTTATGTGATGTCCTTCAGTATTTTGTATTTATCATCTGTGGCTCTAGCTCTTGTTAAGGTATCTTTTTAGTTGTTAAAAATACCTAAATATTAGGGAAAATATTCACATTAGAGAAAAATTATTTATATTATACATAAATACCAAAACATATGTACACACTCTAAGTATATTTTTCAATACATTATATGACTTTGAAGCAATCTATATGCTTTGATGACCTGTTAGTATATAAATCATATTTCCAATATATGATGAATACTTAATCACAAATACAGTGAATAAATGAAAAAAATCATTTTTCCTCCTTGAAAGACATGAAAACAATACTCCATAGTACACTAAACATAATCTAAGTGCTTACATTGCCAGAGCGTATTGATTTTCTGACTGTAGAATCCATCATAATTGGGCAGTAAAGTATCCTATTTAATTTGTAGCAGTTTTGTCAGAAGTATGTAATTTAGAATTATATACTAAATGAATTTAAATAAGTCCCTTGGATTTATTTATTTATCTACTGCATTTGAATTAAACTTCCCTTCTGTATGGTAATGAGAAGATATAGAATCCCTACTTAATGATGAAGAATGATTAGAATTTTAACATTTCTTTTGGAATATAAATTAATCCTCTAGTTAGTAAAAATGGAGAAGAATGTGGCTCATTGCTTTAAAACACTTAGCAGAGAATGCTATCTTACCCATTAAATAGCATCTTACTGCTGCTCTTTCCTTACATGTTTTTCTAATCAAGGACATGCTTTCTCCCCTGAGGCACGTGGGAGTTTAGCAATTACTTGCAGCTCTACCACTAGGCAATTTCTTCTGGGACTGCAATCTGTTAGAGTTCAATTTTCTCAACCACAGACAAAATGATCAGAATGAATTCATTCCTTAGAATGAAACCAAGTGAATAAACTAAATGTGATTGAAATGAACTTACGTGGCACTCAAACATAAATCAATAGAATACCCTGGCACACATCTCAACTGTACATACTTACGGCACGTGTTTCATATTCCAACAACTTTCTGCAAGTTATATTTTAATCTTCCAAAGAACATTTAAAAAATCTCAGTAAAGTTCAATATAAATATGACTGTAACTAATTACCCATCAATATTGCCATATCATCTGGTAAAAATGTTGCATGTATATATTCCCTCCATAGTAGAACAGACAAAAGAGACACTATAGCTTACCACTTTACCAATGTTTTCCAGAACAACTTTTCTCGTTGCCAGTCTGTTAAGCTAAAGTATGTACATACGCATGTTCACACACACGCACACACACACACACACACACACACACACAAAACCACAAACAATATTTGAACTTACTTCAAGTAGAGAGGTTAAGCATTGTGTACATAAATATTCATTGGCCATTTATTTAGAATTTTTGTGACTAGTCATGTTCCTTTTAAGTCGAATTTTCCTTTTCCTTTTTCATTGTAAGAGCTAAATTTCATTTAAAAAGTTGACTCTTTTGTTATATGTACAGCAGATTTTTTTCTACATTTAATAACACAGGTATACCATTCCTAGAAATTTATCTAGCAAATGTATGTGGCAGATTTATAAAATAATGTTCATTATTATATTATTGCTAAAGGCTAAGAACTAGAATTCATATAAATTTGGTAAATTGAGGAATGATTGAATAAATTACTATATACACTCAAAATTAAGCCATTACTAAATATAAAACAGATATATTTGTAATATACAGGATATATTATGGGAGAAGGGAAATACTGAAATGTGATTTTATGGAAGCTAGGAGATATTAAAAGCAGAAATAAGAGTTTTACATTTTACTATAAAGCATAAATTTATTATCATAAACTTACATTATCTTTGCCACCACCATCATTATGGATATTGTTGTTACAGTGGTCGTTGATGTCATACATATGCAAACACAGAGCTTTTCTTGTGTAACTATTAGTACTGAATTTATGTTTAAGTGAAATTTATCATTTAATTTTCTAGTTTTTCTTTTTCCAAAATAAAAGACCTTGAACAGCAACATGTTCCAAAAGATAAGAGTGAATAGGAGGTATTTAAGATGATAGCATTTATTTTGTGTATCAAGTTAGAGAATAACGTTTTGTTCTTATTATTTTAGTTGTGGCTTTGGTTTTTGTCATAGAAATATGAATTCTATTTCTATAGATCCCAGTCACACAGGATGGTGAATAATGATGTAGTAAATTTCAGTTTACCATTTTCTCCAGCTGTCTGATTCCCTGGTTAATTCTAATTTAATTAAGTAGTCACTATTAAGAAATATTCAGCATATATGAATGGTAAAATGGCAATATCACAAAAGTGAACAGAATGAATTTGTGTGACTGCAAATAGAAAAGTTGTAGATAACCTCTACTTTAGCCAACAGACTTATAAAATTCTAACTTACACATGAGACTACAGTATTACTGGTTGCCTATATAGACCTCATGTAGCTACCCTAAGGAATAGCTGAATTGCCAACCTAACAAAGATTTTCATTCTGGTATATGGAACTACTGTATTGATCCATGTACTAAAATCAGTATAGAACAATAAAGGTTTATCAATTAAGTTCTCCACAATTTAAAAAAATTAAATCAATGACTAGAAAGAGAGAGAGAGAGAGAGAGAGAGAGAGAGAGAGAGTGAGAGAGGAAGTTTAGTGCATGTTGTCTCTTAATATTTGGTGAATTTGACACAACTCAGAATAGAGCCTTCTTCCATTTAGACATGAAATTCAATTTGATTTGTATACTAAAAACAGATTTCTCTTTGTTTAGTGGCCTAATATAAAACAAGCTCATGAGAATAATGTTAAATTAATAATAATATCACATGGTCAGTGTTATTTTGATGTAAGTAGAACTATAGTGAAGGCTAAATGAAAATTAGAAAATTATATGGTAACTAGAGCTTTGAAATAATAAAAATGAATTTAGTTTTAAAGAATATCAGTTTTTTTAACCAAACACCTTGATCCAATTAAGAATTTAGCTGTTAGTAACTAAAGTTCAATTCTAGAAGTTGGCTTTTCCAGTTTACTCCTATTTCCAGAGTGCAGCTATTGAGGGCCAAAGTGCTTACTAAGGAATCTTATGAGTTCCTTTCATCAGCAATTTGGTTTAAAATGATGGGTACCTCATGAATAGGTATTGAGAATTTCATTCTCAATGCAAAAATGTTCAGAGGTGAGTCCTACAGAGATAATTGGATCCTGAGGACACTGACCTCATCATAGGATTAATCCACTGATTAATTCATAGCTGAATGGGCTTATTAGGTAGTGGGGCACAGTGGAAGAAATAGATCATTTGAGGTTGTGCTTTTAAAAGCTATATCTTGTTCTCAGCTTATTCCTGTCCCTATGCTTGTTTGGGGTTTGAGTAGGTTCCTAAGAAATTTTGCCATTAATTGCAGTAAAAACACAGTTTTAAAAGCTGATGAAGGTCAAGGTATATTGTGAAGTATGTGATATTTAATGTAGATCCTTGCATATACAAGTCTAGAATTTAGGAGAACTAAATAGGTCAAAATATATAAATTTCAGAAACATTGTTCCAAATGTTAATATGAAGACATTTTCACTAGGTGATTCTATAGACTATTATGGGGAAAAGAGAAGTAATGAAAAGTATTCCAATATTTAGAGGACAGGGTTAATATATGCATGATCAAAGAAAATGAAAAGCAGTTTTTAGAGATGAAAAAGGATGTGTAGGATGTCTCAAAAATCATGTAAAATGTTTGTAAAATCATATAGAAGTGTCAAGCAGTAATCTGATTGAATTATAACATGTGAATAGATTTAGAAATTTCAATCAGATGGAGTAAACTTGAAAAAATATTTTCAAGGGAGGTATGCAAGGTAAATCTTGATTGGGGTTGTTTATAAGCCAATTTTCTTGTTACTGAGACAAAATAACCAACACCTACAACTTCAGAGAAGATAAGTTGATTCTGGTTCAAGGTTTATACATGATTCAGTCTATACCTGGCTGGCTCCAAGGCAGGAAGGGCATGATGAAAGGGTCAGGCTGAGAAGAGTTCCTCATATCATGGCATTTAAGAAGTAGAGAGAGGGGGCTGGAGATTTAGCTCAGTAGTTCCACCACCTGCCTCCCAAGCCCAAGGTCCCGAGTTCGATCCCCCATACCGGAAATACCGGGAAAAAAAAGAGAAGGAAGGAGATGGGGAGGGAGATCTACCCTTCCAACTCACATCCCCATTGAACTACCTATTTTGACCTGTATCAACTCCTAAAAGCATATGTAGCTATGCATTCATCAGTGGACTAATCTGCCAATAAAAATCACCTCCATGATCTAATCACCTTCAAACAGATGAAGCTTTTTGGAGACACCCTAAGTCTAAAGTATAACATAGTACTCCCAGCCCCCAAAAGACTCATATCCATCTCTGTGTATAAAATCTATGTAGTTCTTCTTTAAGTCTTGCCAAATTCTTTTCAGTTCCCACATTGCTGAAGAATCCAAGTCTAAAGTCACCTCTCAGACTGAAATCAAACTCTTAGTCATGATCCCATATAAGAATCAAAATTAAAGTTAAATACTGCCGACATCCAATATCATAGGTTAAACACTCCCATTCCAAAAGAGAGAAGTAGGGAAATATAAACAATGAGCCCAAAACAAACTTGCAAACCGGCAAGGCAAATATTAAATTTGTTAGTTCCATGTCTGGAACCCCAGGCCAGTTGTGATAAGATGTGAATACCAAGCAACTTGGACAGCCCCACTCCTAAAGCATGATCAGTTGCAGCTGTCATGGCTACTCTCTTGGGCTGGCTTTCCTCATTCCTTGTGGTTTTTCTTAGACATTCTATGTTCTGGCTTCTCCAAATTCATGGGGCCTCTCATGTTTTACTCTCATAGCTTCATCCACTGTCCTCTCAAGAACACACTATGTGGCATCCCGGGACTTCCTCTGAAATCTAGGTAGAAGGCTCCTTGACCCCACAACTATGGAATTCTCCACAATTATCATATGGATAATTACAAGATCTGCTTCCAGCTTGAGCAGTAGTTCAGCCCCTTTGAATCATTGCTACAGAGACCTCTGAGTACCTGGATGATTATTAAGGACTGAACCAAATCCTTAGAAAACAATTACCTAGACAACCCTTCTTGAGGATGATGCCCTGTGGCTCTCTTCTAAAAGAAACATCTTGAAAAGAAATTTCCTTTATCCTTTTATATCCTGGAACAGTGTAGGGTGTCAGTTTGATGATTCCTGCATGCACTTAAACCATGCTTCCTATTGCCCTGATGCAAAGTACTTGACTTAATTTTTAAAGCTAATCTTTTCAGTATTATGCTTCCCTGTGTCCCAACTTTGCAGGAAATTTCTGACAATACTGAAAGCTTTTCAAATGGGATTTTTGTTCTTGCTTCTCACTGTAAACCTGGGTGAAAGCCTCCCGTGGTACTCATTTCACAGCCTGAACATTGTGCTGCCTTGAAATTTCATCTGTCATGTTACTTAGTCTACCACCTTTAATCTTAGACTCCTGCAAAGTCTCAGAACATAGGCAAAATGTAGACTAATTTTCTGTCACAATCTAACACACATCACCTCTAATCTGAATGCCAAGGAGTCCTTGTTGCCAAAGGAAGCCTCCTTTTGCTGCCCTTTACCATCTGCTTGTCTATCAGCATTTTGGTTTGCTGAGCTCTGAGCAGTATCACCCATCAAGCTCATCTTAAAGCAATATAGGGTGTATCTAGGCAACATCTCCAAACCTTTCCAATTCCTTTGGCAAGTCAATTCTAATGGCTTCTGAACCACATAGTCAGTATAATCACAGCAACAATGTTGCTTCCTGATACCAAAATCTATCTTAGTCATTTTCCTTGTCACTGAGAAAAATACCTCACATTAGTAACTTCATGGAGGAGAGGTTTTCTTTGGTTAACATTTCTTAGAGAGTATTTTCTCTATAGTTAGTTGTCTCTAAGGCAGAAAGGGTCTGGTGGAAGGGTCTGGTGGAGAAAAGTTGCTTACATCATGGTGATCAGGGAGCAGAAGGAGAAGAGAGGAAAGAGGGGGATATATTTTTCCAGATCACTATCTAAGTGAACTGGGTCTTCTGATCACATTCACCTCCTAAGAACACATTCAGGTATGGATTCATCAGTGGACTAATCCCTGATGAGTATGGAACCCCCACAATCCAGTTTCCTTCCAAACACATGAGGCTCATGGGGGACACACCAGATCTAAACCATAAAGGAAGTATTTTCAAGAAAGAAGAGAAAAATGCAGACACTAAATTTAATTTATTTGAGTAATTTTTCTGTAAAGGGGAATAGACAATTGGGGATAGTTGGGAGGATATGAAACAAAGTGATTTCTTTCTTAATTAAATTTGGAATTACATTAAAAATAACTCTGTTCAAAGCACAGACTGATGTTATAAGAAAGAAAAGAAATATTTGCATAAGAGAATTCTGTACCATGAGAAAGGATATAAAATGTAGGGCACAAGTAGAGATTTGCATTATTAGCTAAAAAAGTGGATGGTTCATCAGCTGGGACAAAGTGAAAGAGACACAGGAGTGTGGATGTACAAGGGTATTGTGGTGTGTTGTGTTGTGAAGGTGTGATGTGTTGAGGTCATAAAGTTTATCAGAGCATTAGCAAAAGGGGAAAAGAATTGCGAATTTGAGAAGAAAGGTTGAAAATCCTCCAGGTATTGGGAGAACAAGTTAAGTAGAAAAATCTGATAGCAAGATTTGGGGAGGCCAATGGGCTCACTCCAAATCCATGAGCATAAATTTAACAGGAAATGAATTAGTGTACTGATGAATCATTAAAATTTTTGCTTTTTTTTTTTTTTTTTGGTCAAAGTACTGAGCCTTTCATCAGCCCCTTGGATCTTCACAGAGGTAGGCATAGTCCAGTTTGTATTTAGCAAGTGTTGATTTTTCATAGGACAATAGGGCATCTCATGAAATGGGAAGAGCTTAAATGTATAGACACATTTAAATTAAACAAGTTCAGGAATGAAGATATGAAGATTCTGAATGATGGTAAAGTACAACACCTTCAGCAAATTCCAGGAATAGTTTTTATTAGTCAGAAAATAAATAAATATAACAAGTATTTAAATTGAATCTCTCTTTGGTGACAAATAGAACTCACTTTTTTCATATTTTTAAACCATGTAATACAATCACCATATGAGGTATGATTATGTCCATTTGATAGATATAGAAACTGTGGACCATGGTTATTATACAGTTTACCCTAAATCCCAAAGCCAGTCACATTGGCATCAAGCTTAGTTTATTAAACTTCATACTGCAATTCCAACCCAGTGAAATATCCTGTTCCTTTATAAGGGTCACATTTAGGGAAAATTTGTAACAACCTTTTTATTTGTTATGCTCACATAAAATGAGAACTGGATAAATGCCAGTGTTTTAAATGTGGGAGATAGTAACTTAAGAAAGCACATTCTTATTGATATATCCTGACATTGTAATTAAAGAGAAAAGTAGATTAAAATCAAATTTTTAAGCAGAAATTATTCTGTTATAAAATGTATTTGTTATATGTTTCTCCTTGCAACCCACAGGCTATGGAATCATTCTTTGTAATGTGCACAAATGCTTTTTATACTAGCTCATTAATATAAGCTCAAAGATTTCAGAATTTATAGAAATTTATAGAAATGGAAGTATAGATTTCCTAGATTACAATGTGAAAATAATGTCTTTTCCTTAGTTTTGGCCTCTTCATCTGGTGTCCATGGTAGTTACTGATGAAGAGAGCTTTAATTGATAATGTTCAGTTAGAAGAAACAGACAAGAGAAAAACATGCTATCCACCAATGAAAAGTTTCAAGATTTCTTTTAAATGTATGTCCTATTTAATGATTCAGAGAAGTCACCCAAAATAAAATTAAATCATCTTACTGATTAATTATTCAGACTTATCAACTGATCTCCCTTCAAGAACTTTATATTAAAAAATTAAATACAATCATAAGCTTTCTGTATCCCCAGAAATTTATCATTCAATTATTTCCAAAGGAAACTTCTAAGTACTGCATAAACAATGAAATTAGGAAAATGCTATTTTTGTCATTGAATTTATTGTAGACTTAGTAAATCTCTTTGCTGCTTTCCTAAACAAGTTATCATTTCACTCTGAAGCAAAACTAAGAAATTTATTGAGAATAAATGAAACAGTGCATTTAAAATAAATTCATATTCCATGTCTTTTAATACATGCTTATTCCCATCTATTGCTATGTTTTACTCTTATTAAAATGTAAGATTAATAAATGCACATTCATTATTTTTTCATATCATAGAAGTTAGTTGTGAATCATTAGAACTATATTAGAAAATTCTAATATTGTTCATCCTATTTCACATAATAAGCACATACTCATTTTATACTTCAATTTAAAAATCTGAAATCTGTGTTTAGAATCCACTGAAAGTTATTTTGGAGTGCTGTAATTATCATTTTGTGCCTATCTCCCTTTAAATATATCGTATTTACATGTCAAATAAACACTAAAAATGTGAGGTGGGATAATGGTTCTAACAGCAAAGTTATCCTGGATTTCAAATCATGCTTGTTTGTAAAACTTTCAGTTTCCAGGTGCTAGAACTCTTGTGGAATTCAGAAACCCATTTTTGCTGCAGGTATGTGAGAATCAAATTTTGATGATTAAACTCATGTCAGCCTTATAAAAATTTTATATATCTGGATTGTGATGAATAGATTAATAAAGACCTACTTAAATAACAAAGCAGAATATACCTATATTCTCAGCAGCTGTTATGTGCATAGAAAGCCTCACAATAATTGTTGATTTGTTTTTTTGTCTCACTAGTCTTATATACTTCCCTTTAGAAGATATATTTTTTTCTGTTCATCTTTTTACTCAAAGAACCTAGTAGTGCTCATTAACTATTCAAGAATTTGATGTGAATTTAGATTGCATTATTTTAAATCATTATTTATAATTTAAAAACCTAACTAATTGAATTGTCAGACCACAGTATACATAAGATTTCAATGTAAATATACTACGCACATTGGAAACTGTCATATTCTTCCAAGATTAAAATGTCATAGCCTGTAAAGTAATTATCATAGAGAACTGGCCTCCTTTATATCAAGCTCTACAATGTGCACTTTTTCTGATACATAATGTGTATTTTTAATCACATCAATGGGAATCTATTTAGTCCTGACATTATTATGAAGCCTATTACAGTACTGCAGAATTTATAATGAAATTTTATGGAATATAAATATAGTGTATCTGCACATGGAAAACCATGTATTTCATAGGAATTTCCAAGTGGTTTATGTTTTCTTATTCCAGAGTAATAGGTCCTTTCTCATAATTTTTATTTAAATAAGTATGCTAAGGGGGTTTGGAAATAAATTACCAGCATCTTGAAAACAGAATGCTCAAGTAATCTCATGAGTATGATGTATCACACACTAGTAAAATAGTGTTTGCCAATGTATAACAAATAAAGTTGCCACCTTTCCCTGTTGCTTTCTGAAGTCATGGATTCAAACAGGTCTAAATTTACAGCCATAGGAAAAAGAAATGAAATGAACCAAAATAGAAGAATTTTAAATTTATAAAATATGTGTAACAGTTGTCCTGTCATATTCAGTAATACCAGTTTCAGCCTGGTTCAATTTTATGAATTTACCTTCAGAGCACTGTAACAATGAATATTAAGGTTTCTTTTATATTAGAAAAATTAGAATAATAGCCATTTTGACTCTAAACTACTGTTTATTTACAGTACAAGTTATTTGAAGTACTTGTTTTTTTAATATGCACCCTTGTCTGGGAAACTATGAGACCAAATGGCCAGAATTTATTTCTTATGTATCTTTTATACTACATTGGACAGGAAGTAATTACACATCAGTCCTGAAGCTCACCCAGTTAGAAAAGTCAGAAAAATCAAGAATTCTTTTCTGACTCCAACAATTCATAGATGTCATTTAACTTCCTTTAGGCCTAATTTCCTTAAATATGTCTAAACTATGTTGATTGTGTCAGATTACCTATTAAAGAACTTTGTAAAATCTAACCCATTATACAATTTCCAGTTAATTTTATATTCTATGCTAAAATTATCCATGATACCAAAAGTAGATTAGCAACCTTCACACAGTCTGCATATATTAAATTAACACATTCATTCATCCAATAATACATATATATCAACCATGTGTCAAAAATCTTTAGCATAGCAGGGATTTGTTCAAAATCTCTGCTTTGCGGAATCTAAGTTTTAGGAGGAAGACAGATATAAACCACTTAAAGAAATGTAACTTCAGCCTAAGGGAGGCTGGCAAGAGAGAAGACCTGAGTCATTGACATTTTATCAAAGAATTAGATGAAGCAAAGATATTCTATGCAAAAGGCCAAATTGTAGAATCTGTCTTCAAGAATTTGTTTTCTGAGGTGGCAGGTCTCAAATAAACTGTCTGCTCTAACTGGTATAACAAAAGACACTAAACTGCATAGTTTATAGGCAAATAAAATTTGCTTTTTTGTAGTTCTGGAAGGTGAGAAGTCAGGCTTACTTCTAAACTCATAGATTGTCACCTTCTTCTGGTAGAAGGGCCTAACCAACTCTGTGAGCTCTCTTTCCCAGGGCCACATATCTTATTCCACCTGGTTTCACATTCTTGACTTAAGTACTGTCCTACTATTGCTGATAGGTAAGTTAATTAGATACCTTGTAGGAAGTTAGACAGGGCCAACCCAGGAGGAGCCAACATGGAGGACAATGAAGACACATTCACTAAAGGCCACCATTGTAGAAAGAGAGAAACTACCACACCCAGGTAGAATGAATAGCAGTGATTGATATTCTAAACATGTATCAATCACCTGGGTGGGGGGCCAAGGTCTTAACCCAGCCTCTCCAGGAAATATCCCTGACCCACCCTTACTGAAAATCCTTTTATGCTTGCTACATGACTTGCTCCCCCATTTGACCACCATTTAATCACTATTACCTGGGTGACTGTACTTGTAATCTTATTGGTTGGTCATGATTTTGCCCCACCTCATGCCACCTTGTAAATTTCCATTGGATCTTACAGTTTTATCCCACTTTGTACCTGCCTTACCACATGGCTTTGCTGTATAAACATCTGAACCGTTGGGTGGGTGGGCAATCCACTTTCTGGTCCCCCTTCTGTGTCTCTTAGGCAGAAGCTTTCTTTCTCTCAATGAATTTTTCCTACTCTTAACCTCCATTGTTCCTAGAATTCATTCTTCAATTTTAGAGAACACAAACTCGAGTTTCAGATATCTAGTAGGTTTTGGAGTTACCTCTCTTCCCCCTATATCACTACCACCATCATCGTGTAGGTTAGGATTTTGACATGATTTATTTTTAAATTTTTTTAGGTTGGAGGGGCACAATTTTTCATACCACACTATCCGCTAAAGAAGGAATAATTTTGTCATATGTTGATAACCACAAAAACACCATGAAGCAGAGTCTTGTATGTCATAGTTAAAAGTTTGCACTTGGAAGCCTTTAGAAAATGTGGACCAAGACCATCTGATCTTATTTGCATTTTGAAGATGATAATACAGACTATTGTGTTTAAAAGACCCTTAAGGGAAATAAAAGGGGAAACGGTGGTTTGGGGGTTGTTGATTTAGGTGGGTAATGGATGATGGAACCAGAACTAGCACATGGTTGTAGAAGTGAGAAGCCAGAAGCCTCACTAACCACTGCATATGAGATTGGAGTAAGGTAAGCTAAGGAAAAAAAGCATCAGTCTTGTGCATTTGGCTCCAGTATTTGTGATTTTGGTACTGCCATTTACAGACATGTATAGAGAAAAAAAAAGGAGGAACCGCTTGTTTGTTCATTTATTTTGCTTTGTTCTTCCTTCGGTGTGAGGTGGAAATCAAAGGCTCTGCTTTGGATATTTGGTATTCTCATCAGAGGTATTCAAATAGAGAAATGAAATTTTCTGTTATGTAAGAAAATGGAGAAATCTGGGTGAGTTCAGAACTGGTGTTAAAAGTATGAGATTCATGAGCATGCATCTGATACTTAACATTATGGAACTGGATGATATTCCTTAGGAAGAAAGGGTAAAGATACAAGAAAGAGGGGCAAGAGCTGAACACTGGAAAAATTTAATTGTCTGTTGAACATCAGGTAACTTCTGTGTAATAGCA
The DNA here is from genome assembly GCF_000247695.1 of Heterocephalus glaber. Next base: position 5,799,538 of record NW_004624837.1, on the reverse strand, counting down.
TTAATCATTTATTTTCTAAAGCATGAAGAAAGGTCTATAAGACTTAACATGGTTAAATTAACAGCTGCATTTATATTATAACTTTTCTATTTAGTATTTTTACTTTTCACCAAAATGCAGCTCAGCTATTTAATATCAACAAATGAATTTATCTGCAACTCATTAACTTTTTGTACCATCATATATTATAGAATGCTTACTAAATTCAGCTAAAGAATGTTATTTTATACTTTGTCTGCTATGAAAACTATATGAAACTTTCAACATTTCTTGGCAAATTGTCTATACATGAAAAATATTAATGTCTTTTAAAAGCTGTACAATATTTCCTAAGATTTATCTTATTGATGATTTTAAAAACTGTTGTTGGGAAAAGTATAGATTGTGGATGATATAAGCTCATGTCTTAATTCTTTAAATAATTTGCAATCTAATAATCAGCAGGACATTGCTGATATCATAAAAATCATGGGAAATTCTGCAGCTGAGAGGTGAAGTTAATTGATATGAAAGAGGGGTCATTTTCTAATTCAAGAAGGTCTTTATGATTTACCACACAGCTTCTAAATTAGGAATTCATGTAATAAAGTATTAATTGAAACACAGTAACTAAGTACATATAACATTAAAAAGAAAAGAAAAATACCCCCTCAAATGCTGATTATTTGTCAACTCTGTACAATCTGGCTGCTAACCTCCATCACTTAACTGGGCACGGTATTTTCTACAACATTCCACACTGCTCATTACACATGTTCCAGAAACATCCTTCTATTGAAAGTTATCTAATATTAATCTGAATTCATTTCCCTTTTATCTGTCTACTTATTTCTTTTTTATCAGTTCATGAGGCTCTTTTTCTCTGCCTGCTTCTTAATTATTTATGCTTCTGAGATCTCTATTCTTGTACCTCAATCTCAATGTTCATTTTATCAGACCATAGTTTTAAAAAATCCTATAGGATTGTTCCTTTCTGCAAATATGTTCTGCCTTATTCTCCCTTGGGTTCAAATCCTTTTAATGTACATTGGAATGTGTTCTGTTGTCTCCAGCTCACTACTTCAACACTGACAAATAGAAATAGAAATTCACATTTTTATCCTCCAAATTGGACTCCTAGACTACATGCCTCAGAGACTACAAATGATAAACTCATATATGATTTAAAATATATATAATGATGTTATTCTTTGTTATTTCAGTGACTTCTAATTTGACTGACCATTTTGAATTGGGATGTAGTACTACTATTTCCTTAAAATCTACGAATAGCATATATTGTAATCATGTTCTGTATTGTTGTAATTAATGTAGAATGTGAATTAGTTGCATGTCTGATTTGCTCAAGGTTCTTCAATGCCTTTCTAGTGTCATTTAGAGTAACAATTTAGTATCTTTGCCAAGAGACATAAGTTCCTCTATAAACTCACTTTAAGCTTACTATTAAGATAGCTCTCTATGCTTTTAGCCCACATATTGAACTGCACACTTCAAATCCACCCAAGTATCCTACATTGGTACATCTTTTAAACATTGTACATTTTCTTCATGATTGACAACATTTCCTCTTGATTTTTCTTCATCTAGATGAGTTTTTCAATATTAAACTCAACTTTTATTTTGCCTAGGACTAGTAACATTGCTTTAACTCTCAGCTCGGGTGTACTGGCCTTATCTGTGCTGCTGTAGGGACCTATAGATGACTCTACCATGCTGATTACATTCATCTGTTCAATCGTTTTTTCCACCTTAACCAATGAACTCTATTACAAGAGATTTTATATTGTTTTCATCTCTGTATTTTTTACATAGCAATAGCACAAAAATAGCAGAAAGAAGAAACAAAGGGGGGAAATAAGGGAGGTTAGGAGGGAGGAAGGAAGATAGAGGTAATTGTTGAAATACTGAAAATATATACACGACATATTGATGTGTTAAGTTGTTACATTCATTATTTATCTTTTGCAACTCCCTCATATGACAGTTCAGCTGGAAAAATACAGAAAGGAATGGAGAAAAGTTGCATAAGAGAAAATGAGCAGGTTTGGTGAGAAAGAGGAAGTTTTTAGCTACATATGTAGAACTGTGTATCAACTTCAAATGAAGAAAGATTTTGTGTGTGTGTGTGTTTATGTGTGTGTGTGTGTCCACAGGTGTGCGCACTGTACACATATAACTAAGCTGGAGAGAGGTAGTGAAGTAGGGTATAGGGCTTCATTTAGAGACAACTTTTTCAATTGTAGAAATATCCCATGTCAGATTTAAAGATGTTTTAGAGGTCATTCAATACTATGTTTTCTAATTGTTTGCATATTAAAGTACATACTTCAGGAACATTTGAAAAATACTGTTGTTGAAGCCCCATTTCAGACTATTATCTCTTAGAGTGAAACAGGGACACAGTTGTGAAAGTATGCAGCCAGGGTTGAGCATCACTGGTCCAGTACAGCAACCTTATTTTACAGCTGAGAAAACCAAGAACCTTTGCAAATCATCTTTAAAAGCCTTGGTGCTCTGGTTCCCTGATCCAGAGTCATGGAGCAGAATCCAAACAGAAGGCTGTGCAAGGCCAGCGCGAGGACTGCAGCCCTGACAGCTGATGGCTTGGCAAGTGCTGAGCATGGCGAGGTTGGATACTGGACGAGCTCCTGGAGGCTGAGGCCTGGAGATGAAGGCAAATGCTCTTCAGTGACCTCTTTCTAAGAAAACAGGGAAGTGTTAACAGTGTTCCAGAAGATTCCTGTCAAAAATGATTCCACTAAATGTTTCCATGGGCCCCCAAAGTCACTTCCCACTGTAGGAGCATGCGCTCTGTATGCTCCCCTTCGGTAAGGTCCGTGTTTCGTGCTGTGGGAAGAGACCTGGCCTTATCATTCAAAACCCAGGTTCATGTTTTGATCCTAGCACGTACTTACAGCACAATCTCAAAGCTGGGACGGAATGTTTCTGTAACTTTTAAATTCTCTCATTTAAGGATGGGGAAAAAATAATACAGTGGTACCTCGGTTCACGAACTTAATTTGTTCCCCATTCTGGAAAAGATGGCCACGTTCGTGTTCACGCAAGAAAGATGGCCGTGGTCGTGGTCATCACCCCATGCAGATTTCAAACAAAAGCAAAATTTTGCCAAATGCTTCCGTTTTCGAAGCAATTTATTTGCAAACAAAAGCATTCCTGAACTGAGGTACCACTGTAATTCCTAATAGGTTATAATGAAGGCAAGATGAGTGTAAATATGTTTCAAGTAAATATTTATATCTGCTGCCGTCCTGAAAAGGATGTAAAAGGGCTAAATAAAGCATGTGCAAAATACACAGTTCAAATTAGCTGAAGTGAATAAGCAATAAACTCAGTAATATTTATTATATTTTCTAACTTTCTTCATAGATAAGTGATTACTATTTTTTAGACTCAGTTACATATTTTTAGTATAATGTATATATTTTCCTAAGTTAAACATTCTTTACTGGTATGGTTAGGGCACAGTTCTATTTAGATTTAAATTCATGTTTCTTCTGAGGAAATTTGTATTGGATTACTGAGAAACCCATTTTTGATGCTAATAAACATAAAAAGAAAATAGGTAATCAAAATTTGGAATATTCTATCTTTGTCTAAGAATCTCTGGCAGAAAAATATTGAAATATCTTGATATTAATAAAATGTATAATTAAAGAATATGGAAAACATAACCTAGACTTTTTTAAGAGAGCTGGATTTTTTTGCCATGGTTAGTTTTGGGGATTGTTTTACTGTTTCTGTTTCAGTACTCGGGCTTTAAATGATATTTTACTTTCAAATACTCATTATAGAGCCTACTTTTTTAAAGACCCTGAAAATGAGGAGAAAAGTATTCTTCTTTAGTAGTGATGCTGTCATCTATAATATATAAATATTCTAAAAACAGCAGCCAAATTGTTGAAATAATTTACGCTCTGGCAAATTTCTAAGTTTGTGAGGTGGGGAGAAGTTGCTCCTATTTTTAATGTTCTTATTGAAATTCCATATAGTGTGAGTAAAAATATTGTGCTAAAATTAGAAACACACATAATGTTCGATTATAGTACAGAGTTCATTTAAATAACAAGACTAATTTGTCAATGGAACAATATTTTCCTACTCTTTTCAGACAAAATTTTTAGTATAATGGAAGGTTTCTTTTTATGCTCTTTGTGCTACTAACTGTATATGTGAAAAAGTTATGTATGTATCTATTTAGTGTAAGCTGTAGTTTTCTCCTCTTCATAGACATGCTTGATTATATATTCTTCTATGTTTTCAAGTAAGGACTATTTTTCTGAGGGAAATGAGGTATATAATTATTAAAATACAGCACTGTTATATTGTTATATATACTGTTGGTCAAGATGTTTGAACAATCATCTAAGAAGTTTACCTGAATCACCTAATTTATCATGCTTACCAAAATTACATGTGTATGTTGGTATTATATTTACTTAGAAGGTTTGTGAGAATGAGAAAATAATATGTGAGAAACTTCTTTCTGTTAATTATAAAAAACAAATGATTCTATAAGGCTACTTTTGTGTCAGTCCCTATTCTAAGTATTTTACATAGGTGAATTCAAAACAACTCTACAGAATATCTCCCTTTTATACATGAATAAACTGAGGCACAGGGTTCAGGTAACTTGCTGTATTCCTCAGCTTCCTTCCACAATAAAAAAAAATACCTAAGATTCTCAACTTAATAACAGAAAAGTTTATTTTGGCTCACAATTTTGGAGGTTTCAGACCATGATCAGTTGACCTGTTGATTTTGGACCTGTGGCAGTACATCATGACCAAAAGCGCATGACAGAGGAAATCTGCTCACCTCATGGCTAACCAGGGAAAAGAAGGATGAGGGAGGGCCGAGGGTCCACTGTCTCCTTTGGGGCCCTCTTCTGGTGACCTGATGAATCCCACCTAAGCCCTATATCCAGAAAGTTTCCCCACCTCACAACAGTGCCCCAGGTTGGCCCTTCACACGTGGACCTTTGTGGAACATTTAAGACCCAAACTATAGCACTTGCCCAAAGACACACGGAAATAAGTAACAGAATTGTAATTTGTACCTAAGAAGTTGGTTTCTATAGCCCAATCCATTAACAACCTTAAACGCCACCCTAATAAACACGAATCGCCTCTTTAAAATTAGATGTAGGGCTTACTGTTTTGGCACTGAAGCTTAAAATACCACACTATCATAAAATGCATAACATTTTGTGATATTTAGATATACATTAGGTTTACATGTGTTTTATAGAACAAATATGAGTATTTTCAACCATTAAGTTTCTAAAATAGCTTTATAATAGTACTTGGATCAAGATTCAAAGAAATAGAAAAAATAAGAGGCTCAGTCTACCAAAGTTATTTAAGCTCTTTTATTTGTCCCTAAATTAAGCCATAGGCTCTTGTGTCAGAAGAATTGAATTAGAATACTGCAAGCTGCTGATGCTATTGATTTGTGGAAATGAAATTCAGGCTAGAAAATCCCTGTAACAATCAACCTAGCTTTTGCATATTCCTAGCATTAGAAGAACAGTCCTTCTTATCGCATACATTTTATTTCTCTAGAATAGAGTCAATAAATTAAAACACATAGATTAAAATTGGCCCACACCTCTTTTTCTGAAAACTAAAAACTAAGAAATGTTTTCACATGGCTTTAAATGATTGGGAAAAATAATCAAAATAGAATAAAATTATTAGTATTAAGAAAATTCAAATTTTGGCTTTTATAAATAAAATTCTATCGGAAAGCAGTCACACTCATTTATTTGTTTCATTGGAAGTTGCATTCTCTTGCAAGGACAGATGTAAGAAGTAGTAAGAGACAATGAATGACCTGAAAAGCTGAACCTTTTATAACTTATCTGAAATTTCATGGTCAACATTTGTTGAAACCTGCTTTATACATGTCTCTTTAAACACTGGTACCCTCTTTTCTTAGGTTAAGACATGATCTTTTTGCTGGCTTGTTCAGAAAATAAGAGTATGAATTCAAGTGATTTCCTGGATTTTCAATACAGGTATTTATAATTCTGGTTAGTTTTACCATCTCAAAATTTAGAACACAAACAAAGTTTTACACTCTGGCTGAAGTTTGTACGTACTATGTCAGTTCTGGCTGATCTAGCATGTGTCTGTGAACAGGTGTGATCTAAATTCCACCCACCAGAGCTCTGGCTTCACAGTGATTCTACTCTTACCTCTGACAGCTGATTTTACTCTGCCTCCTTATGCTGCTTTCCCTCTTAAAATTCTATCTTGAATTTGCAACCAAATTTCCACTATGTGAATTTTATAGACTACACTTAAATAGTCTGATCTTTTTCATACTGCTGAAGTGTAGTAAAATATAAGAAAATAGACATCTAACATTGGTACAGAGCAATTTCTGCATGTTCCACCATCAGAATTCTTCCCAAATGCATATGTTGTACATCCTTTCCAAAGAAAACTAATCATTCAGCACAAGTTACTGTTGGTTCTGATGTCAGCTATGCCTGCCAGGAGAAATGTCAGTTGGTTTCAGTAGTATAAAAGTGAATCTGAATGGTGAAAGCGTTGTTTTGTTTTTTAGAGCTGTATACTTATTAATGTGATCTGGTTAACATTTATCAGGTTGATAGATATTTACCAAATGCCAGTTTTGGGGGGAAAGGTGCTTTTTCTGAAGTTTTGTTATATACAATTCAAAGTGGGTAAGAAAGACTGGCTGGCTTGCTAAATGCAAGACACTTTAGAGAACATGCTTGAAATGCATTTTCCGGAGGCATTCTTAGCTGACTTCATGTTTCTAATGACCAAACACTTGTGAAGCAACAAGATATTTGCTTGTTATGACCCCTGTATTTTATAAAATAATAATTCTGTCATGACTCAGATCAGAGTAGATGATAGTGTATTAAAATGGAAATAAAGTAATAATTTGTAGTACACCTAGAGTTTATTTTTCTGCAATTTCCCTTTTGAAAAGAATAAACAATGACGTGCCAAAAGATGTTAGGGAAAATGTATTTTGGACAAATAGAATATTTTTCTAAACATGACATGATATATCAATATTTTAAGCCTGAACAAGTTATTGGCTTGCATTAGAAAAGAATTAATATGTTTAAGGATTCGAACATATAACAAAGGTCCATTTTTAATTATGAGGCTTTTGGAAGACACATCTTATTGTATCATACTGAAGCCTGTATGTTGATTTAAATGACAATGCAGAGCTCAGAGCTGTAAAAACGAATTAGGCTAATGGTGCCAGAGTGCAGGTTTTCAGTGGAGCAGCTAAAAATTGGAAGCTTGTAACTAGCTGTGATCTAATGATCTACTTTAGAGTCCTTCTCTAATGTGCATTACCTTTCATGACACTGTCTGCAGAAACAGAGTAATGTGAAAAGGTATCCCTTATTAGTATTATTTTTATGCTTACACCCAAAATTGTGTCACATTGTCTTTATAATTTTAGCTTTGATTATCACTCTTCCAGTTTTACTCATATGAATAAATAAGGAAACTGTGTACAATATGTTGTTAAAATTGTTCTTGTTTCCTTGAATTGGAAGATTGTGGGGATAAAAATGATTTTGAGTATTTTATTTGCTATTTGGAACTACACCAGATGGTTTATTTCTAAATGAGATGAAAGCACAGACTCAACCTTAGGCAATATAATTAGTCACTGCCAATTTTGCTTGAGGGGAATGATCACTTGCTCAAATATCACTCTTTTTAATACTCTTTTACCCTCTTCCTACTATGATTCTGAATAGAAAAACTGAGCTTATATAAACACTCTAAAATAATTACCTGTTTATAATGCATTTCTAGTGATTTTGCAACTTTCCAGAAGCCAGATGGAACATTGTAAAGAAGCAGAGAACTATTCTCAAATTCACTGAAATTTTGTCACCTCTCTGAGTCTGGACCCCACTTAATACTATATCTCACAATTTAACCACACTTCTTATGCTCTAGGATGACCCTAGTGACAACTTTGCTACTTGACTCTAAATTAGAGTAAACTAATTCCATATATCATCTCCTTAAACTTTAACTAATTTTTTAAAAAATTAAGGTAGAATATTGTCTAGTTAGTTGGAAAGGGCTACATTATCAATTACTTTGCTCTATGTGATCTCAACCACTTTACATTGTGTCAACATCAACCAAGGACAAAATGAGGGGTACGAACAAACAGACATTATAATTACTCTGATCAAATGTTAGAACAATGACTAGCCAAAGCCTATATTTGAAAAGTATGTTTATTATTATACTATATATTATTATATTAGTGTTGGAATTTATATTTAAATATAAAGCTGAGTCTCCCTCTTTAATTTGGGATGTGTTTCCTGTAGTGATATATTTGGTGAGAAACTTTAGACCAGATAACTCTAGATTTTTAATATTTTTATTTCATTTTTAAAATTTTTATTTCCCATAATTTTAGTTTTTATTGTCTATTATTAATATATGTTTGCATTACATATGCTTATACTTCCTGTGTGAATTGGAACATGTATGTAACACGTCTTAATTCCTTTTCACCTCCTTTCCTGCTCCCCCTCCATTTCTCAATCTCCTTCTCATTTGAGAAAGATCTAAAGAATTCAATGTTCTATTCCATAATAACTTGCCCAGTTAATAAGTGCCTTTGTTCCTTTAAACTTTCTCTCTTTCAAGCAGTGATCAATGTCTGGAAAATCAAATAGTCCTATGGATCCAGCAAACATATCAATGCAGCACTCTTAACTAAATCATTCTAAGTACATCTGAAATTCCCACAGCACTGAAGAGAATTTGCTTAAGAAGTAGTTAGTCCATAGCACATAAACTAAAATCAGAAACTGTTGAGATTAAGGGTGATGCCTGTCAGCTGTGTCTAGAATTGTACTCTTAAAATGTCATGCTATCCTCCTCAATCTCATACAAATCAAATAATGTTTTGGTTTAAAACTAAAATGTTTCCCTAAGGTCTAATGTTTGGAAGATGGTTGGATGGGGGGCTGTACTGATCAGTGTATTCATCGATTAATGAGCTCAATAGCTGAGTGCACTATTAGAAGACGGGGCCTGGGTCACTTGGGGCACGACTTGAAAAGGGCATTCTTGTCCCTGCTCTGGCTGTAGCTCCCTGCTTCCTCCTGCTTCCTGTCTGTCTGCCGTAGAATAAGCACCTGTCCCTCAACCAGACCCTTACACTGTGTCCTTTCGGTCTTGGAGGCTGATGAATACCCTAAAAGTCATCACCCATTACAAACTTCTCCCGCTTTAAATTGTAGGTGTTGGGTTATTTTTTCCCAAGCATCAGGGAAGCTGACGAGTATAAATAATAAACTTTTCTGACAAAACCTTTCACACAAATATTGATCATTGAAGTCAAATCGTGTCTTTTGAGCTCCCAAATTTAAATGAAAAGAAAGAGAATAAAAAAGAAGATAGGGGAAAGGGAAAGAAGAGAGAAGAAAAATAAGAGAGGGCATGGAAAAAAGACAGTGAGAGGGAGGGAAGCATATGAAAGAGCAAAGTAGGAAAGATGTGCGGAGAAATGGAATAAAGGCACTGTCCCCAGAAGTTACTCCTGGAAAGCTACAGAAGTAGTCTGTGAAACCCAAATAATTTTGCCAGATAATAAACAATGTTCTTCAGAATTCTGACAGATTGTTGTTGTTTGGTTTTTATAGTGACTGAATAAATGCATTTCCAAATGCCAAGTCCCAACAGGTAATAAAACAGAATTGACTAATGACAGCTGTGAGAAATAAAGCATGATTAAAAGAAATACAGAAACTCCAACTGACTATTTCATGTAATTTGAGCTTTATTTTTTACAGAAAGTAAGGGATTATTTGCCCTCAAACATAGGAGCTGTGAGGCAGCATATTCAATTCTATGCTTTTGAAACACAACATAGCACTTCACTCACAAAATCTAGGAATCTGTTTTTTCTCATTTCAGGAGTAGAACTCTGAAATAATACATGGCTGGACTGAGGGGGAGGGGTTAACCTTTCAGGTAGTATTTTTTGAAGCCCCATTCTATCCTCGTTCCACATGTGATTGTCCATTTTTGTTCTTCAGTTTTCCATTGGTTGTCAGTATAGATGAGAATAGTGTAGTAAAGCCATACTTAAGGGTCTAGATGGAAAAATCAATAAGACACATTTTCCGAGTAAAAATCAATAATACTTAAAACAACTTTTCTTACCTTAGAGGCAAATCTTATTGTAATAACTGACTAAGTTCTACATGTCCTCCGACCTTGTCATTTCTGACTTACCATGTTCCATGGTTTTTATGTGAATGGTCATCTCTTCAATTAATTTTGACAACACTAGTTGTTCTTACTGAATATGAGTTCACTACTGAGAAAGGCACTTGGAGGAAATAATTAATCAGCAAGGAAATTATTTGAACTGCAACTATCAAATATTTTATTTTACTAATGCTTCCAACATAATTTGGAGGGAAAGACACTGACGTTTTCAAAAAAGAGTAACAGTGTTCATTTATGACACCAATTAGCAAAGTTAATTGCTTTGCTTTTAGCCTTTCAACCTCTTGCTTGTGGATCAAGTTAGTTTATGACTGAAGATTAACTATGCTGCAGGCCAATGCTAACTCAGTAGCTTTAAGTAGAACAAAAAAATCAGATGCACCTCCCTTCTCTGCTATCCACAATGCAAAATGCTTTGTATGTATTATTTTAAGTTTCAAGATAGTCTTACAAAGTTGCAGCCCACTCTCATTTATGTATTAGAAGCGAAATTAGATATTAGGGAAGAAGACTCCACTAATCAATAGAGAGTAGAATTCAGATTTACATCCAAAACTTTATCATCCAAGCTTTGTCCTCTTATGTATTATAAATGTTTCAATGTTTGTAAATCAGCGGAGGTACCTTGAGCTGAGGAATGATAATATAAACAGGAAATTACCAAATATTCTGTTTATACTCTTTGCAAGGGAATCATTTTTCAACAAGGTCCAAGATAGATATACAGTAGTCGAAACATTGCCAGGCATATTTGCTAGTTTTTATTCATACTTCAAGTTTGTTTCCCCCAAATATAATTTTCTGATGATTGAGCTCTCTCCTCTTTCTCTTCCTCTCTCTCTCTCTCTCTCTCTCTCTCTCTCTCTCTCTCTGTCTTATGAGATACATATGAGTAAATCTGCTGTTTCTCTCATTTTCGGAGGCTACTAGTTTAGATCTAAGTATGTCACTGCATATCTCCACATCTTCCTAACTCAAAATGAAGGCTAGAGAAAGCGTATCTGCCATTCTTCAGAGGCTCCTTCAGGGTGGTTATGCCAGGTTAATCCAAGGGTGTGACCTGTACATCAAAAATGAGACCCAGAAAAGCCCTGCTGTGTTTTACTTAGTTATACTGTACCGAGCTCCATGTAAAGAAACTATATTAACATCACTTGAGCTACTCCATATCGTTAGCATTTATTTCATCAACTAGCATGGCTTTTTCTTTTTAAGAATAAATTCTTAAATATTTTCTGACTTAAAAATATAATTTTATAAATATTTCTTAGTTAATTTTATATTTTGTGTGACGATTTTAAGATTATTCATTTCTTTCGCATTTTAAATATGCATCTCATATACTATAATCAGTATTTAAATCTCATTGCTTTTGGTTTTAACTTTTATTTATGTTTACTTGTATAAAATTACTTACCTCAATATTTTGTCTTGCATTATACCTTGAAAACTGAGCTTTAAGTTTCTTATTTAATTATTTTTTTCTTAATCATTTTCAATTTGGCTTTTCTCTTTGCTCCTTGCTTCTCATTTTCTTTACAATTCTTGCTTTTATAATTACTAACAGGATTGTGACTACAGTAACAGTAAGACGAGAAGAGCCAAGCCATCAAAAGGATACTAAAGGCTTCCTTTCCCATAAGCTTTCCACCTATAGCCTTCTGATTTACCAAAGGGATATTTTAACTCATTGAAAATGTTTATCCAAGAAACCTCACCCTGGGAAAGCTAGTTCATTCTGGTCAGTGCTATAAATCACCATCCACATGTCACACTTGATATATTGAGATGATGTTGCTTCCTGACAGCTCATATAATTCAGTCATTGTATTAGAAATTGTTACAAAAATCCATGATCTGCAGTGTGAATAAAATACCCACCTGATGGTAGCCATAAATCAGAATAATGTGGTATGTGGAATGTTCCAACAGGGGATAAAATCCCCATGTGCTACACAGAACTGACATTGATAAGGATACAAATGGTATGAAAGATCCTGACAGAAGCCAAGGTTATAAAAGTTATCATTTAATATTACTGGCTTCCAGGTTACCTGTCCTTTCAAGCCTTCTCTTTTTATTTTTGATGATATTGTCCAATTTTTACTTGATTTAATTTTTAATAATATATATCAACTCTTTGCCAATATCAATATCAAAAATTTAGCAATTATTTTTTATACAAATGTAAATCCATATCAGGGTAGGTCTGTCTCCTCTGCTCCAGATCTTTATATTTAATTATTCAAAGGACAATTCCACATAGATACTTGTGTGTATATTAAATCTTATATATGTCTATAAGTTTACTCACTTCTTTTTTTACAGATCTTCTCTTTGAATGTTGAAGATACTTTATGTGAATTCTTCTATCTCAGGGAATCAACCATCCCAGTTCAATGTAGGAGTTCTTTACTACACCTTCTCCTTCAATCACACATTTAACTTGTTATCAAATCCTGTCAAATTTACTTTGTTAATGGCTCTACTTCCTTCAAAAGTAGTTCACCCTTTCCCAATTGTTTGGAATGATCATCAAAGTCTATTTCTTGGTGTGTCAGTTATCAACTTAATGCAAACAAACTGCAAATTCATGCTGTATCGCTTGATCTTTGAAAATTGGACCAGGACTATTGAGTTTTTAAAATTTTTCCAGTGTGGTTTTAGACTTTGCAAGTAGAAAATACTGGACAGACATTATAAAAAAGGGTTCTTGCTTTCTTTTTCTAATGTGTCAACATAGGTAGCTCCTCATTGCCCTGCTCTTGGACAGAGACCAGGATTTTCTTTGACATATTTTCTTGGTTTCATTTCCAGAGTAGGCCACTATATATAGTCAATGTTTTTTTTTAAAGAAAATATATTTCCAGAAGATTCCACAGGTAAAGCAGCATAGTGACTTCTTTGCCATGCTGAATCCAAACATTGTCCTCCAACGAAGTCTATAGGTGGGATGAAGTACACAGTGAACACTGCTGTTGAGGGCCATCCAGAGAAAAGGCAGGCTCACAAAAATATCAGTGTATCCTCTTTCACCTTATTCACCAGATCACTCTCAGTGTAACTTCTGGATCTTTGCCACAGTCAAAATAACCACGCAAGTTAAAATTTTTGAATCAGTTCACATCTAGACAGCCATGACAACACAACTAAAGATATTCACAAAACAGGCCTTTCAGAATTGCTTCAGAAAGTGGAAGGAAAGATGGAGTAAGGGGGTGTATTTCAAGTAGGATTAGTGACAATGACTTTTTTATTGTAATAAATTGTCTTTAAACCTTCACCATATTTTATGATCATACCTCATATATCTCAGCTATGGATTGATGATCAAGACCACATGGGTGAATGAATTAACACAGCCCTCCATTGCTCTAACCTTCCTACTTTGATTCAGTTTTTTTCTCTTCATCTTGGAAAAATAAATGGAGTTGATAAAATTCAGCAGCTTGTATCTCTTCTCAGTCATTTTAGAAAGACTACCACCTTAGCTCGGATAATTCCCAGTGTGTCTGAACTAGGTCCTGGGAATTCAGCAACGTAGAGAATAAAGTTTCAGCACTCAGGAGGCTTATATTGTTATTTATGAGGACAGACCATAAACAAAGGCAGAATTATATATTAAATGGCAAAAATGTAAGCAGATTAGAAGAGATGTATGTGCTGTTTAACAAGAAGTAATTATTTCCCTGAAGAAGTCTAAGTTATACTGAGATAACAATCAAACATCAATTCTCAGTGATTTACTACAATAAACATTGATGGCTAATACTATATGCCCATTACAGTTTAAACATGCACTTTTCCCTGTTGTCTGCCCTGGGGCTCAGGCTGACACAGGAGCTTCTATTCAGGTGTGAGAATACACCTTGACAGAAGGAAGTGTGACCTGGGCAACAATGTGAAGAAACTTAAAACTTTTGCCCGGAAGAACATATGTCACTTCCCTTCACAATCTATTAGACAAAGAAAGTCAGATGGCTCACCTGAAAAGCAAGTGGGTGAGAAACTATAATTCCCTATGGGGAGAATGAATATTTGTGAACAAAAATACAATCAACACAAATGGTAAAGAAAATCTTTTTTTCAGAAAGTGATATTTCATCAGTCACATTTGAAGACCAGAGGGAAGAGAAAGTTGTGAAGATATCTAGGGGCACAGCGTTCCATAATAGGCACATAATGACTACTTTTATCTTTTTTGTTTTAAGTGAAAACACTTTAAGTGCAGAGAAAATGATTCTTTTAATAGTAATTCTCTTGACAGTAATTGCTGTGATATGTCATGCCATGTATAGTTAGCATGTGAAGAAAATGAATCGGGCAAATCTTCTAATAATTATTACTCCAGTGAATGATGATTCAAATATACAAGGGGATAAGAATATCTTTAAAAGCTTCTCCTTCTTGAAAATTAATGGAAGTTTGTGTTTTAAACATAATATTCTCCAAGTATGACTTTTATGAAATACTTTGTCAGATCTATCTGATTTTTTCATTGAGAAATTCTTATTCAAATCCTTTTATTCAATTATTTGGTTCATAAAATTTTAATTATGTAGAGGTTGAATTTATGAATAATAATAAACTGAGTTTTATTTAACACTTGATAGAAACAATAAGCTTTATATAAATATCTTTATGAAAACTACATATGTATTTCTCATTGGATATATGATATCATACTCTGTATGCATGAATAATGTGATAATTAACCTGTATTTTACCTTCCAAAATTTTCATAGGCTAAGCTTTTTTCCTGCTTATTGAACTAAGTTACATTCTTTATGGAATATTTCAAAGTGTTGAGTAGTTATATTAGATTGTATCTAATCATAATAATCTATAAACCCAGGAAATCATTGTTTACATATTAGGCTGTCTTATTTTCATAAAAGTCTTGAGTATGGTGCTTACTTCATGACTATATTTCATCATACTTTAATTTTCTTTGTTGATTTAGGTATTGCAATCCAAGATTTATGCCTTTCAGTTACATTACTTATACTTCAAAATAATTCAGTGAATTTACTAAAGTAGAACTGTTCATAACATTTTCATATTCTCATATTTTTAATTATTCCCATGGTGTAGGTAATTGTTTTCATTAAAACCTTCATAAACTTTTTTCTCTCTTGATTAGAATTGCCAGAAATATCAATGTAACTGATTTTAAAGCACTAAAAATTGATTTTATTTACCAATTTTATGGTCATCCAGTTTTCTCAGCACATAATTTCTGCTATTCATTTCTAATTTTCCATATTTTCCATCTCCTGAAGTTAAATGCTGGGACCTGGCTGAAACTCATAAAGCCCTTTTCTCACTCTGCCCTTCTGTGGTTGAGACAGCACTTTGCCTAAGATAATGAAGACATTCTATTATCAAGAACGTTAGCAGTTGAGTGAGCATCACTTTAACTCAAAGTTTCAACTCATTTTCCCCACACATATTCTATCCAGGCTTTTCTAGCTTATTGAGTTATGTGCCCAGATTTCAACTTCATTTTATCTGTGCACATATGCTTCCATCTTTTCCATGATCTTTTTGGAAATGAGTACCTAATAAAAGATAAAAGAGGCATTCTAGGTTTCAGATCCTGATTAAATGTTGACAAATGGAAGGATTTTTTTGAAGCCAGATTACACACACACAAAATGTACGTAGTCCCAAAATACACAGATCAATAGAAACTCCTAATGCTATAGGGTCCTACTTGGTTAAAATAAAATGTTTGAAAATATTTTCACAATAATTGAAATTTTAAAAAGAAACAAAAAACATAAATACAATTTTGAGTGTGATCCTAAAGCTTTACTGACCTTCTATTTAATGGAGGATTCTAAATTGATTCTAAATTAGTCTGGAAAGTGTTAATTAAACTCTTGGGCATTGAATTTGAAAAGGAAAGGCACGTTTGGGTCAGAGCATATTTATATTAATATCAAAAGACTTGTGTTCCATTACTCCAGAAAAATCACAAGATTTCAGTGTATTTTCAACTTGCAAAGCATTTTTCACACTCAGGTGCATTGACTAAAATATTTTCTGAAACTGTTATTTCAATTCTGGATAGTAAATCAAGGAAATGGTAAATACTGTGAAAAGTTTCAGTACACATAACTGAAATATTACCATTTTGATACCTGCTCCTCATGTGGATTGTTTTAGCACCTTACCTGAGTCAGCTAAGAGCATTGATTTAGAAAGAAAGCATGGAGTTCAGGAAGATGTAAAGTTACATATTGGTTACCATCTCACGGTTCTAATATCCAACCTTTGTTGAAAATTAATCTTCCATTTTTTGTATTCATCTACACTTTCTAAAACATATAAAGTAGATAGAATCTTGTTTTTGTTAAGATGCCTTTGGAGTTAAATATATTTATTTTCTTGATGTTGAAATACACTTTTAAAATTATTTCCAAGAGTACATATGTCAATAAATGTAATAATAATACATAACAACTGACCACAGAAATATTTTAGTATTTTCAAACAAGGTGCTAAATTATTATGACTGGGCTAAGTTTATTGAGAAGCTATTGTATGGGACAGCATTATGCTCCTTCATGTTTCAGATTGCTTCCCTAAGTAACAGATAGCCATCCTTTATACTTCCTTTCTCATTCTTTCCTTCCTTTTTTTCTTTCTGTTGTTTCCTTCCTTTCTTTCTCCCTATCTTTCTTCCTCTTTTTCTTTTGTCTTGTCTTGTCTTGTCATATCTTTCTGTTTTTATGACCACTCCAAAACATCTCACTGAAGGAGATGAATGGTAGTGAAAGGCAATGTCTGGTATGGTTCATCTTTGAATACCTTACTGCATCAGGACAACTGTATGCAAACTAAAAATATTAGTTAAAATGAATTTTGATCATTGACCCTCTTGCATAGTTTTGCACCAAATGTTATTTTAAAAACACTTTAACATTTTCCTTCTTCCTCAGTTTCATCTTCCATACATGTAGAATATAGTTCTAAGTACCATTTTTTAGCAATATGTACTAGTTATTATGTGTGTGGGGTGTGTGTGTGTGTGTGTGTGTGTGTATGTGCATGCACACACACACTTATGTGTCTAATTCTTACCACAGCTTATTAGGTTATTTCTTCAAATTTCCATATGAAAAAACTTAGTACTAGCATAGAATCTTTCCCTGATTCATCACTAATGAGAATCAGAGCTAGAATTCAAACTCAGCTTGGTTAACTGATTTTTTCCACTGACCTCTATTTCTAAAACTTTTCAACTCAAGTCTTGATAATAAGAGAGGGCACTACTTTATTATGTAACAGTAAGTGCAGGGATAGGATTTCAAACCAAGCAGCATAGCTCTAGACCAGCGATGGTAGACCTTTTAGAGATGAGTCCCAAACTGCAATGCAAAACTCACTTATTTGTTAAACCTGAATACTGAGGCTTTAGTTTATAAAAAACAACTGTAATGTAAAATACATCAACACCTTTTTCTTAAAAGAAAAATAGCATGCATGCCATAGATTCACCACCACTGCTCTAGACTTTATATTCTTGGCCATTATCCTGCAATTCAGGGAAGAATGTGACCACATAGCTTAGTAAAAGTAAGTTATTTAATATTCTGCCAGTGGCATGATGAACTGAGCTACACTCTTCACATTCTTCCCCTTCTACTACAAGAGCATGCTTAAGGGACATTTAGCAAAATAAATTTAGCTTACAAAAAGGGTTTTTTCTCCCATTGGATGTGGCACTCCATCTGTGGGAATGAAATGATGATGTTTTATAATGCCTGTGTTAGAACAGGTGTGGGAAGTGGCCTCGGGCTGAGTGTATTGAGGAGTGTATTGAATGTGGAGCAATTCTGAATGCAATTCAGAATAACAAATGACTTGTGCTGTGAAATATTTTTGGCCTTTCCACAAAATGTATGGTAAAACATACAGTATTCAACAAAATTTTCATAGTTGAATGAAAATTGATCAAGGAAGACACAACTGAGAAATGAGTACTAGTATAAGATACATACAGGTTGGGAACTAAATCTGTCAAAATTGGCACAGCCATAATTTTATTACCATTCCTTATAATACTGCAAAATTATATGCATCTTCTGAACTTTATATGTTTTTATATCTCATTAATGGTCCTGCCTATCACAAAAACTTTAATCATGGAGAATAATCCAGAGAACATATAAATATATTGTTTTAAAGAAAAAAATAGATATAGGAAAAGAATGTCTTGCCTCAAATCACATAATTATAACATTGCCAGGTGACAATTAGGGACTTCTGTAGCTCAACTTATATTTTTATTGATAAACTGAAGAAAGATTGTATGAAGACACTATATAGAATGAGTTACTCATTTGAAGAGCTAATTCTGCTTGATTTTGATTCTAAAATCCAAATGAAGAATTTTATTTTGCTATAAATCTTTGAAGTTTAGAACTAAAACTTTTTTTTGGAATAAAAAGTATTTGTTCAATAAAACCTAGCTCATGGATATTTTCTTTTTTAGTGCTTTTTATAACATTCTGATGCATTCACTTTGAAAAGAAAACTGGTTTCCTTTACTTTAAAAAAAATAAAACAACTAAAAATTTCCACTAGTTTCTAACTTCTACATTAGGTGTTTTTTTTAAAATCTTCCTCACATCAGCCATAATTTGTAGACTTTACTCTCCTTGTCTGATGCAATCAGTGTAAATGAAATGGGGAGCTGTAAGGTTAATACCTTTCTAATCCAGGAAACACCATCTCATTTTTACTTTTCCCAATTTCTCCTACACCATAAGTCCTTGTTCATCAGTGAATAAAATTTTGGAGCCATAGCACTTTTCTACTTAATATTCTCGAATGTTGTCAAAGTTATTCTTAGAACATTATGGCAAAAATGATAAATCACTGTAATTTATATGACTTTGGATTCATTTTACTTTTACTTTAAAACTTGTATTTCTGGACTGGGGTATAGCTCAGTGATAGAGCACTTGACTACCATGTGAGAGGCCCTGGATTCGATCTCCAGTACTGCAAAACAAACACACAACTTGCATTTTTTTTCAAATAAATTTCAGTAGTAATTATATTACTTCTAATGCCTTATATTGCTAATCTAGGGAAAGATCAAAATTCAAAATTGAAAGTATAGTTTCTACTGGATGCATATGACTTTTTCACCATGGGAAAACTAAGGATATTTAAGTTGAACCATGCTTTTAAATTGAGGGCCATCTCTATCACAAATGATGGAATTATATTATGAATATTATCAGTGGCAAAATCCCAATTGTTTGGTCTTTGAAATAATTCCTTAATACATTCCACAGCAAAAATAACAGTGAGTTTCTAATTTACAGTTAAAAATATTAATGCACTATTACCAAAAGTGAAAAAGCCCATAAAAGCTTCATCTTTCTAGTAGACAGTCCTTCTGTTGTGAGTGATTAACAATGACAAGCAAGTCTGAGTATCCTTGTTAAAGTAGCAACATAATTATGTATATTTTTGTTATAAAATAATAGATACCAAAATAAGTTTAACTAAGATATAAATGTATTACAGTATGAACAATAGAAAGGAATTAATTGCAAGAAACTGAATGTGACTACAGTGGAAGTGTACATTTCCAGACAGATTGTGTTCATCACTTGATAAGACTATAAAACGTCTTACATCATCTCTTTGCTCCTCTGTTCAGTTTTTCTCATTGAAGATAGTCTTAAAGTGTTTCGTTGGTTATTTTCTAAAAGCTTTCTTGACTGTTGCTTTAGCTGTCCTTGGTGCAAAAATAGTGCCAATAATGTGGCCCAAACAGTACCAATAATGTGGCCCTCCTCGCCTAATTTAGTTTCTCTCTCTCTCTCTCTCTCTCTCTCTCTCTCTCTCTCTCTCTCTCTCTCTCTCTTTCTCTTTCTCTCTCTGGACATTCCAAAGTAGCAGAGGAAAAGCAACATATTTTGCCTAGCTGGATAAAGGGTGCAATCTCAGACTTCCTAATCACTTTCCACATCGAACCAGCAGAACTGGAGGTTGGTATTGGTGTGCTGTTCAGGGAGATAATGCCTGGATTGCCATCAACAAGTTTTCAAAAGGAAAAAAATATCTTTCATGCACTGAATGGATGCATTATTTATTTTATATTTGAGTCACATGGAATGTAGACAATTACTATTTTTAGTTGACATTAAGGCCCAAAGTATAAAATACGTCTATGCAATAAAAGAGTAAAGTGTGGATTTAGTTATTTCTATCCACAATCAGTTTTATAAAATAAGAACTGGATTTGTTTTTCCTCCTACATTGTCATTGTATTAATTATGGTCATTTAAGTTTGAAAGAGAGTTTTCTGCAAGAGAAGATATTTATTACTACGAACATGAAAAAGGCAAATAAATCCTAAGAATGTTATTTACAAAGGAGTTAAAATTATTGGAAAATATTTCAAAAGCAATCATATGTGTTCTCAAAGAGAGACTGGCCTGGTTTGGTGTCTGCTAAGTTGTAACCTTGTCATTAAGTCACAATTGAGTAGATAAGTTTTATTTGATTTGCATTTCCTATTTTGTACGAAAAGAAATATGCTTGTCTTACTTTCTGTGATTTGTATGTTTTATGAATCTAAATTAGCTGTTACAAAATCTTACCTCATAATTAAACATACATCTACTCATTGATTACAATGTCAATCTAAATAAAATCCAGCAATTTCACTTATTTTAACCACCTATTCACCTTCAAATAAGAAGTGAGATTAGAAAACAGAGTTGCTCTTTACTAGACTAAAAAGTATTTGTAAGGCTATTATTTTTATAATATTAAGCCTCATGAAGGAGGTAATGTAATAGACAGATAATATTCCAGGGCTTCATTTTTCACAGTTACTACATCTACTTGTAAGAAATGGGCAAGCCCATACTTGATTGGAATTTTAGATCGTCAGTTTAAAAAACCCCTAATATTCACAATGATACTGTAATTAGAAATTATATTTCTCCTTCAAACAAAGGAATTCTATGTGGACATTAATAACAATATGGGTAGGGTTTTTGAATTTTTTGACATGTGGCTACATGAGATGTTTAGCTCTTTGTTCACCCTGGCTCTCCGAGTGATTTTTTTAGATAATACATTTACAATTATATGGATTCTGGCCCCAGTTTCCCTAAGATTTCATTAGGTTAATATACCATGATGAAGGATCTTGCAGTTCTCCAGCAGACCGTAATAATATAGATAGGCTGGAACTTCTGAGCTAGATAGCACACACAATATATTTCCACTTAACATATCTTAATATTACATATAATTAGAGTGTTAAATGCCACCAACCACACTTTATAAATTACAGCTAATGTACCTCTCACTGGAAGTGTTGCTCACCTGCTGAGCAGCTATCATATTTGAAACCTGCATCGAAGACTTCTTATGCCCTCAAGGATAAGACAGGCTAAAGTAATGATACTATTGAAACTGCATATAATCAGCTTCTATAAAAACATCTAGTCCTGATTCCAATTATGTTAATTCACTGCAATGGGACTGTACATTTCAATCACTAGAAGGTTCAGTGCCTTTCTGAAGCCCCTGGGCAGCACGCAGGCCATCCCCATGAAAGTACTTAGCAAATCCCTTTGTGATGCATGAAGGGTTTAAAGCAGTAATAAACCAATCCCTTTATATTGATAAATTCCTCTTAAGTCAATGAGGACTTTGCTGGGATGGAAGGCAGAAGATTTTTCTTCTGTAGTTCAGTTTCCAAAAGAATCTCAGATAATATATAACAATTCAGAATCCCATTTTCAACTTCTAGAGCCACTAGAGAGCAAGAGGATCATAATTCACAGTAAAACAACAGTTTAAATCTGAGCCACCCAATTTCAGTCCCTTAGAAAAGCTAGTAGTCCTTTCTCTGCTGCATTTTGCATTTAAATGTGTCACTGTTGCATTCTTGTGTACTCAATAGAGTTCTCAGGAAACATTTGTCCTGATGTGGAGAGGGATGCAATGCAATATTCTTGCTTTACCAATGAAGCTCCTTTTGTAAGAAAAAAGGTTGTTTTTTAAGTCCAGAGCAGTCTCTAGCATAGAATTCTACTGAAGCAGAAGCTCAATTACATTTGAAGGACCCAGAAGGAATACGGTAGTTCTACTTGTAGAACTAAAGCTTAGTGGGGGTATTAACCTGCTATCTGACAAAATTCTTTGTTGTGGGGGTAAATACAGATTTTTCCTTAGAATTTTTTTCTTTTTTCCCCCAAACATGAACTCATTTATTAATGACTTATATAGAACCATGTTGACAGAGGAGGAATATTATGAGAGGAGCAGCTACTGTAAAATACAGAATGCCATGAAAAAGTTTATTAAATTTTATACCTCTAAAAGGATGATTTAATTAAGAACTGTGGTCTGCAGCAGTTATTTAGCAAACCTTGAATTTTTTCAATTTTCCAGACTGATGGTGCAATGCAGTAGGGAAACTCTAACAAGGGTTGTCTTACTGATATTGAAATTCCTTCAACATTTTTGATATTATACAATACTTTAAACATTCCAACTTATAAAACAGTCTAGAAAGTTCAATTATATGATCCAAAATATACCAGTTAAGATTTTATATGTAAGTTATCAATACTCTATCGATGTATTATTAATATCTTGATATATTACAAAACTTTCAGCTCAGTGTTTTTGAAAAACGTATAAGAGGGGCTGGGGATTTAGCTCAGTGGTTTTGCCACTTGCTGCACAAGCACAAGGATGCGAGTTCGATCCCCTGTACCAAAAAAAAAAAAAAATTAAAATTAAAATTAAAAAGTTATGAGAATTAGCATATGATTTAAAAGAGCCAGGTCTTCAGTCAAGTATTACATCTGTCTTTTATCTGGCTCTTGGTCAAGGATAAGTTTAAATAATGTTCAACTTAATATAATATAGAGAATATATGTCATTACATGAGCTTGTGACAACATCTACATTCTTTGATACCTTCTTGTGTAGCTTTTGTATACAAGTAAAAGTTTTATATTTATATCTATAAAGATATACACATGCTGCTCTCATTTTAAGTTCTTTCTCATATCACATTTATTGGACATCATTCTCTAATAATTAAATATACAAATTGAATTGAAAATATGTCTTATTCATCTATTACATTAAATCCTGTGTTAATAACTAGAAATGGAATCCACCATGATATATTGTTCTTATGAAGGAATTTAAAACATATTGAGTGAACAAAATCTGTAAGTAGTTAATTTAAGCAGAATATAAAACTATTATAATAAATTTATTTCAGGAGGCTTGTAGACTCAGAGAAGCCCAAACAAAATGTTTTGAAGTAGCACTTTGGAGGACAGAAAAGGCTGCAAATCTTACAGCATGCATAGGAAAAATTACAGAGCATGACAATTTTTAAAACACAAGAATTTAATGCTACTTATAGTTACATAAATATTTGAGAAGTGACAATTACTCCTAAAACTTGCAAAAAATATTATATAAATCATTGACTTTAGAAATTACATAATGATTCATGAGTAGATTAAATTACTGTTTTCTTTTTTTAATTCTTTTATTGGTACATTTTAGGTATGCAACACAATTACATTTCTCATTGGGAACTTGTACCTTTACATGATGCATCTTGGTTCTTATTTTTTCCCC
>NW_004624837.1:5746166-5773820 GCF_000247695.1 Heterocephalus glaber | reverse complement strand
TATATATATATATTTATATTTATATATATATATAAAATATATATTTTATGATATATTTTATCATGCTGCTGATAAGAATTCATTAGAGAGTTAGCTAATTTTTCATACAGTGAGTATTTAGTATTCTTGCCAACTAAAATTGAACACATTTAACCTAGTAAGATACCTTTTGTTATTCTGGGAAAACATATGTACTTGCCAATTTCTATAACGTGTTGGAGCAGTAAATCACCAAAGGATTGTACCATATAAATCAATGCATACCAAGGTCAATTAAGTCAAAGGAATTTCCTAGGAATCCTAGAAAATGTATTTGGTTTAATATACTATAGCCTATGATATAGACTTGATTTAAAATTGAGTATATAAGACAAAATCCAGAACTGAGAAAAGAGAAAAAACAGGCCCCAGTGATCAGCAGCATTTGAAAAACTGTCTGGCACATATAAAACCTAAAACTGTGTTTCTGGATGTTAGAATTATGTGAAGCAAAATATTCTCTTTTCTCAAACTGGTTTGGATTAGATTTGATTCAGTTTACATTTTTAAAAATTCCCAATTGATGATGAATGCAATAACCAAAACTATGGAATCAGATTTTCTCTGCATAACAATCATCCCTAAATTTAATGGCTTAAAACTAGAACAATTGATTCCTTCTCATGAATATAAAATTAGGATACACCCATCTATAAATAGAACTGAATGGGATATGACTGAAAATGTGGATGAAGAAACAGAGATTCTTTCCTTTTGGGAGATTCCAGCAGCTGCAAAAGGTATTAAGGGACATGTTAAGCTAGGCTTTACCTATATTGCATAGAAAAAATAACTAGAATCTTACTAAATAATGCTATTTTAAACTTTCTAGTATAGTTACATTGCACTTCTCAAAACAAGTGTGAAATTCCATTCAAGAAGAATGGAATATCGAAACCATCTGGCATATAGATGAGGCACAAGATCATACCATATTGAATTGTAAACTTTTTTCTTCAACAATAATAGCATTTATTAAATTTTTGTTAATATAGTTTATCTAAAGGTAATTTCTTATTTTTTGTATATCCTTTTATTGGTACATTTTAGGTGTACAATATGACATTCATCATTAGAGATATGCACCTTTACATACTCTCTTGGTCCTTATTTTTCCCCTTCCCCTGTCCTCCATTCAACCCCTCCATTCCTCCCTATTTACAAAGGTCACACATGTGTAAATACTAAATAGTTTCTCTAGTGTGAGAAATCAAAAGTGTAAATAAAGACTGAAAGGTTTAATAGATAATGTGAAATAGGAAGAAAAGGGGCAAAGGGGGAGGGGAAATGAGAGGGGTATGGGAAAGGAAAGAAGGGAATGGAATTAATATGAGAAAAGGAAAAAATGGAAACAAAGTCTTTGAATTGTAAACTTTTAAAGCAGATTTATGAAAGAAATGCTCCCATGTAATTCCAGTGCCATGAGTACCTGTAAAACTGGATGAAATTTTAAAGTTTGCAAATTAAAAGTGGTATAGAGGATAGGGATGGAAATTATGGTCAAGATTTTACTTTATTTCTTGCTGAATTTTGTTCCCTGTCTGAAAATACCTTTATACAGTTGACTGATTTTTACTACAGAATGTTTCTTCAATAATGGTCTTGTTACATTGAGATGATTTAAACCTTCTAATTCAGAAACATTAATGAGAAAAATATATTTAATGTTGCTTATAATTTTGCACTTAAAAGTTTTAGAAGTAATGGATGAACAATCTCAGTAAAGTAAAATTGTAATTTTTCCGAGTCCTGCTAGCCTCTCTGACCTTAGGCCAATACCCATAGGTAAGCAATGCTGTAGATTGTGTTTCATCTAATCAGATCTTTTCCTTAGGATTTTACATATTTTTTATTTGATAAAATATGCATAAATATATATGATACATATATAAACTATAAATAGAGACTATATTAAATATGATACATAATGATATACAAATTACTAGACAAATCATTTATGAATATGATTTTCTTTGGAGTGATTTATATAAAGAAATACATATGTATATTATTTGTTAGACTGCTTAAAATAATTATATTAAAGTAAATACATAGAACAATACACAAATCATAATAGTAGGTCAGTTCAGTGATTAAATGACTATCGCCTAATTCAAATCCTACAACATTTTACAACATTTGCAGAATCTGAAAAGCTCTATTTATGTCTTCTTCCAATGGATACATGCTTCTTTCTTCCTAAATTTAATCAAGATGGTCATCTCTGATGCCATAGGTTAAGTTTGTATCTGTTTCTATTTATATGAACAATTTTATTTCTGAGTGCATTCATAGATATTATATTGGTGAAGTTAAAATTCAGTTTTGTATGCCATTCAATAAATTTAATTATTCATAAAATGGTCATGATCCACTTATTCTACAATTGATCAATTTTGAGTTCAAAGAACAATGCAGTGCAACAAATGCATATAACTTTCTTATAATGGTGTTTGGTATGCACAGGTATACCTTTTGATTATGGTTATTTAGCAGAAGAATTGTTAGGCTGCAGCATATATATGTACCCATCTTTTGTAAATAATGTGTAAGAGTTTTTCAACGTAATAGTACAAATTTGAACTTCCACCAGCATTATGGAGGTATACTGCATTATTGGTGGCACTTTTTACTCTTATCCTTTTTAATTCTATGCATTCTAACATTTTATGCAGTAGTACAAAATTTTGATTTTCAGTTTAATTTCCTAAGGGGAATAAATATTTTTTATTGTGATTGACCATTCTTATACATATTTATAGATCCTTGAGAATTCCAATTCAAGTGTATTGACCAATTCATAAAAAGCTTATTTGTGCATTCTCACAGGTACATAGGAACTTTATTGTATTCTGAAGCACTAAGGAAGCTGAGTCAGGAGGATCATGAGTTTGAAGACAGCCTCGGCTACATGAGACACTGTCTCAAAATGAAACAAAACAAAACAACCACATACAATTTGAATTATATAGCACTTGTAGTTAACTTTAAAATCCACCTTTTTATTATTCTTATTGAGATAAAATTCATATGTAAAAAGTTAATCATTTAAAATTTAGAGTTCAAGTACTTTTACATACATTCACAAAGTTTTCTGACAATTATGCTATTCTTAAATATTTTTATTATCCCAAGAAAAAAATCAGATACCCATTAGAAGTTATTCTTTATTTCTCATCCCTCTCAGTAAATTATTTTCTGTCTCAATAGATTTATCTAGTTGGAATATGCTATACAATAATTGCCTCTTTATTCTAGCCATTTTCATTTAGGATACTTTCAAGGTCCTTCTATATTGTAGTACCAGCACTTTGCTCATTGTTATATTAATGTTCAAAATTACTCTATTATGTGGATATTAAACATTTTATTTCTCTATGCATCAATTAATGGGCATTAAGCTATTTTTGCTTTGGGATACTATCAATCATGTGGCTGTGAATATTTATTTACATATTTTGTGTTTACTTATGTTTTTAAATTATTGAGATATATCTAAGTGTGGAATTACCCTGTCATATGCCAGCTCTAAGCTTAATATTTGAGGATTGCTAAAGCAGTTTTTCAAAGCAGCCACACTATTTAATTCTCACACTCTTATCAAAACTTGTTATTCTGTCATTTTTTATAGCCTTCCCAGTGGATAAGTGATATCTCATAGATATACAGATGGCTCCTAACTTATGATGTTCAAGTCATGATTTTTTGACTTTAAGACAGTGTGAAAGAGATATCCATTCAGCAGAAACAGTACTTTGAATTTTGGTCTTGTTCTGGGTTATTAATATGCATGTGATATTCTTATATGAGGCAATAAGCCATAGCACCCAGTCATCCAAGAGAGCAGGAGGGAGCACAACTGATATCCTACAGCATATTGTGTTGTTAACCTATGTTATACAGTATACTATGTGTATAAATGCATTTTTTCAGTTTACGCTGGTGTGATTGGGATGTGGCCTCAGTATAATTAAGGAGCATATGTATACAATGTATACAATCTATAGAATGACATGAAACAGTTCGGTACGTTTAAAACGATGATGACATGACTAGCAACATAAGATGGAAAGAAAAGAAATAAAAACAAAACCATAAAATTGAATCCCTAATGTGTTTAATGAGTTACCTAATTTCTAGTAACTTGCAAAACTAAGGCTCCCAATTCCTTAACTAGATTCTTGCAACAACGTTATTAATTTCAACTCAAGGGCTGGGGATTTAGCTCAGTGGCACCGCTCCTGGGAGGAAAGCTCAAGATCCTTGGTACAGAAAACAAAACAAAACAAAACAAAACAAAACAAAGAAAACCCTCAATTTAACTGGAAAAATCTTCTCTATCTTTTTTGGGGCAAATGTTGATGCTTGCAACTTCTCTCACCAGCATTCATGATGGTATTTTATCATGAATCATATAAAATATAATATTTTGCCATGTTATATAACTAAAACAACTCAGTATTGATAAATTAGATATTATTCTAACTTGTTCATATCTCTCTAATCCTTTCACTTCTATGTGATGTTTTCAACAGGCAAGAATGAAGAGACAATATAACTTAATATACACTTATTTAAACTGGTCATGAGCATCCTAATGAGGGAAAGATAGAAGAGATGAACTTTCAAGATGTTCTTTAGTTAATAATACATTAGGCATTTCTCTTTTAATCCATACCTCAAATTATTTTCATATAATATCAGTTTCTGTTCACAGCATTAATTTGTCCTGATCTCATTATCAATTACATCTCTGTTTTGCAGTCATAGTAATGATGGAGCAGATACAGTTAAATCATGTTTTGCCATCCTTATTTTAATCTTGTGTTTTTTTTCAGTTATTTTTTTCATTAGTACATGTTTGTAGTACATAAATAGTTACATTGCTCGTGGAGGATTGATAAATCTACATAACACATCTTAAGTAGCTTATAAAATATGTTCTTCAAAACCTCAAAAGGTATTCTTAGTAGTATCTTTTGCTAATTAGATACATATAATTTTATTAGAATTGCTCTAAAATGTGAAATATTTTAACATGGCCATATATAAAACCAGCAACATGTTTCCACTCCCATGCATTGTTTTACCTAATGATTTATCTTATTTAAATACTAATTTTCCTTCCCATTCAGAATTAATTTTGAATTCTATATTATTCTTCTATTTTATGGATATCATATGTATTTCTTTACTTTTTAAATTTTTGTACTGGGGATAGAACTTGGGACCTTTTACTTGTGAGGCAGGCAGCAGGACCACTGAGCTAAATCCCCGGCCCCTGTATTTCTTTACTTTTAGGAGATACTGTGTGCTCATCTTTCTTATTTTATCATTCCAATCCTATTCCCTGCTCACCCTTGCTACCTGGGAGCTTTGCAGTGCTTCTGCCTTGTTCTTCATGAAGATAGAAGCAGGCCGCGATGTCATTGCCTCCCCTCATAATGTTCCCTTCAGAGATCGTTGTCTCTCCACAGATCTTCAAACTTATGGGTGTGTAAAGAAAATTTTCTACTTCTACTTTTTGAAAAGCTAGGATTATCCGTATTTAAGCTTTGTTCAGTCAAAATAAGCATACTGTTTAGCACCATTGCTAATTATACTCTTTTAACTTGAGAATAATTGGTGAATAATGACTATATAGACCAGTTCTACTCACATATAAAATACTTATATGTGGCAAGTAAAGTTATTCTGGAAATTCAAACACTAATTTTGTTTTTATCTTGTCGTTTTTTTCAGTATATTTATGAGATACACTGATGCTTTTGTATAGATTTACATTAAGTTGTTGAAAAAGTGTATATTTCAATAACCGAAGAGACAAATTTTAAAAAATGTGTGAAATTAGAATTATACTTATTTGAAAAATATATAACTACATATACAATATATCAGTTTAAGAAAACTGGTATCTGACGAATCTGTCACTTAACAATCAGGTAGACAGCACAGGAAATCACAGAGAGAAGAAAATAAATCAAAGAAATTCTGTAATCTTTATTCTAAATTCTCTATTTTACAACTGGTAAGTATGAGTTATTGATTCCAGTCAATAAAATTGGAAATTATTAATAGCTATTGGGTCCTTGTTTTGCAATATTACTTGGTTGATTTCTTTAGCCATGTTGTAAACTTTTGAGTCCTTTTTTGATCATGTAATAGGCTAATATACATTACATTTACATTATATGTAAACACTATTTCAAATGATTGTAAGATAATATTTTTGCCTAACTAAATGTAGTAATGGTACATGTTTTGGGGTTTTAAAAAATTATGCTTCCTTTATAACATTTTTATATGAAAAACCAGAAATCTTTTACATTTTCTTAAATTATATTACACATGATATAGAAAGATTTTAGGGTCCTTAAAGAGTGTACTATGTTAATCTAGACAAAGAAAACTAACAATTCAATCCTATGTACTGAGTGCTATAATACAGGTATGTATGGCTATTGGATAAAAATAAAGTGGAAAATGGGAGTACAAGGCCTAGAGGAAAGCGTAATTTTTGGTACACACTGTGCACGAGTAAAGTAATTTAATATGCTCACACTCGTTATTTAATATGAAATATTGTTTAAGTTAATTTTTATTTCTCTATTTAGTTTTCTTGAGTATTATTCATGAAATCTGCACTTACATAGTTATTACTTGCTACAAATAAATAACTCTTCATGAGTTTCTTTACCTGTAAAGTGGGTGGAAAATGTATAAAAAACCAATTTATATAGCTCCCTGAATATTTTTAGAATCTACAGTTTCAAAATGAGAAAAATCCCCTCTGTTTACCCTCTGGTGAAAGTCCACACTGCCACTCACATCATGGCAGATGTGATGGAGAGAGTGCATGTCAAGAGTAAGACCATCTGGGGAGACATGAAACTAGAAAGAGGGGCAGGCTGCTCTTGCTCCTTAATGACAACCCTACAGGAACTAACTGGGTGCAATGGGAGCTATAGGCACACTTTCTGCGGCCAGTGTCCCTGATAATGCAATTCCCTGGCTTTAAGTTCCACAGTTTAAAAGTTCTACCACCTCTATCACCATAGTGGGAACTGAGTGTCTAACACAGGAACCTTTGAGAGACAAAGGACATCCAAAGAATAGCAGAAAGTGAGCCTACTTAAAGGGTCAAGCTACATGTTCTTTGGCTGTGACTGTTCAAATACTAAAATAATTGTGCACAAATGATATACAAATTCTTTTTTATTTTGTCATGGAAAAAAATTATAACACAAAAAGAATGAATCACCAAAATCTTATGATATTTATACAGAAATTATGAGTATCTATAATTTTGTCTGAACAAGGATTATAAATCACAGACATTGTAGCCATGACCTGTTTGCTCCTAAAATATTCGTGCCAGTTATTGAAATAGTGTGGAGATGTTATGCGTTAATGTGATTTTTTTTTCTTTTTTTTTTTGGTACCGGGGATCGAACTCGGGTCCTTGAGCTTGCGCAGCAGGCGGCGAAACCACTAAGCTAAATCCCCGGCCTGCCTTAATGTGATTTATGACAAGTCATTTATTGATATTAAAGAGCACTGACAAGATAACCACAGAAAAAGAAATATCTGGGTGTCATTTAAATTCACTGACCATCAACAAATGAAAATCTAGTGCAGTCAATAAAAAGAAATGTGAAGGTAAAAAAGTCTAAGAAAGAGGCTCTGGAAGATTTTGTATTTTAGAAAACAAGTTGGAGAGAAGTTTCAAGATGAAGAGAAAAGCTTTTATAAATCTGGCCTAATTATAACCTTAAATTTTTGGACTATAAGACTAGATTTCAAATATTAAAATAATCCTAGGTATTCCTGAGGGATTTTCATTATCTGAACAGAAATGGAACAAGAATTGTGTGAGCTGAAATTCTAGAATACCAAGTTAAAAGAAGTAATAAAATATGGAACTTAGAGTACTTCAAAATAGAAACTGAAAGTGGAGCCTACGGTATAGATTCCTAGTTGCTTATTACCATGTATAAATATTTATGTCTAATATATAATTAGCAGGAATGATCCAGATTGTAGAAGCTCACAGGTACTAGCAATTAACTATCCATGGATAATCAATGGTCTATAGTTAACAAATACTGCTTTGTGATTCATTTTTTGCATAACTGTCTTTTAATATTCAGTCAGTGGTTATAAGCCCAGAAATATTTTGGAGTGTCATCACTGAAGTTTATGACCTTTCTACCTGGTACAGGATCCAAAGGAGAGGACAGTTATGTTTAGGAAATACCTTTACTGATGACCAATCTTCAATATGAATAGAAACTACTTGTATATTGAATTATATTCATAGATGTATTATTACTGATCCATTATTGGAAATAATGACTGTGTATGGAGTAAACATGCTGATAATATTCACTATAATTGATTTATACTGGTAAATTGAAATAACCCCTATGGCTCTCTAAAATATAGACAACAAGCCAGTTTATACATAACTGATGATAAAGCCACAGATTAGCAAATCAATCTACTTGCTGAAAGCAATACACATTCTCTGCAAAAGGTGAAGCACAAATAATCCAGTTGTTGGGACCATTTGATAGTTTCTCCCTAAAAAAGCATGTCAGATTGTTATTTATTTATCTGATATCACTTTTCCTAATCCAGTCACCTTGTTGGATATTTGAAGTAGTTACTGAAATAAAAATTTTTTAAAACAGCTTTGTAGTATTACCTAGGATATAATGACCATTGTGAAAGGTATTTAATATAAGTAAGTTAGGACCAGGGATTTAGCTCAGTGGTTTTGCCGCCTGCTGCACAAGCTCAAGGACCCGAGTTCGATCCCCGGTACCAAAAAAAAAAGGAATATAAGTAAGTTAATAAATTAATAAAGTAAATATAGAAAATTGTAGGTCAAGAGATGCATTTAATAACGGGGTTGATGTGACTTAAACCTAATCACAAGATAGCCTCAGATTAATTATTTAACAATTGTAACATTAATTATTGTTATTCTCTTAATAATTTGTTATAAAATTATTTTTACTTTTTCATAATATAAAAAAAGAAAATCTTGATACATGTGACTATTTATAAATGTGACTAATGTTTAACAATACTTTATTGTACTTACTGGCGGGCAAATTCTGGCTGGAAGTAATTCATGTCCTTACTTGTTTGGGAGCAGTCACGGGGGCTTGCAGTCACGGGGGCTTACAGTCTTTTTATTCAGCAGCAAAAGAACCTGATTGTTTCTTTATACTTGTGAATTTATAAAATTGAGATTTGATTTTCTGGGCATACAAAAACCAGAGAATTGTGTCAATAAGTGAGCAGTGTAGATGCGTAAGAAGAGAGCCTTTAATCCATAAACCAGAAAGGGAGAGACTCATGAGGAGATTTTTAAGGCTGATTAATAGTGGAAATAACCAATTCATTGAGCAATGAGAGGTGTATCATAGAGACTAGAAAAGTTTACTAGCTGCTGCTAACAGTAGATTTTTTAAAAGTACAAATATTTATAAAATATCCTTTTTTCATAAAGATTAGACATTATTTATCCATATTAGTTAATTTAACACTCTTTTGTTGGGCACATACTAAAGTGACCCCCGATGAACTATATGTTTATATGGTGGTCCTCATTTTATATGTAAGTGGGCAAGACCTATGATTTGTTGTCAGTCAGAAGAATATAGGAAGGGACATGGCAAACCATACCTATGATTATTTTGGCCTATTGAAGGCCTCAATTTCATAGACAGTTTTAAAATACATACTCTCCAGCTGACTTTGAATGAATAGAGGGTGTGCTGTGTGTAAGGGCTTCCTGGCAAGAGCTGCAAGACCTCCATAGAATAAAGCAACTCTAGGATGATTGTCAGTTACAAAATAAGGATGTCAACACCATAATAGCAAGGCAAAAATTCAAATAACAACCATATGAGCTTTGAAGAGGACCCTGAGCTCCAGAAATAAATGTAGACAGGCTGATTGGAGCCTTATGAGACCCTAATGAGATATCATTTATGAGCCATGCCCTGACTCCTAACCCACAGAAATTATAAGAGTATAAATTATATTGATTTAATCTGTTAAATTTGTGGTAATGTGTTACAAAGCATCAAGTTATTAACATACCTGAAAACATTAATTTAGTGCTATTATTGTTCCTTATTATTCCAAGTGAGGCAACTAAAATATAGGTGGATTACATAATCAAGTTTATACAGTTAGCAAATTGTGGAACTAGGAATTTAACCCAGAAAATACCTATTAGAAATGTGTAGCTGTCTCCAATGGTAAATTTAAGTACAGAAAACTAGAATATTCACTACTGGATAACCAGACCTATTATTGGGCTACTAATCTGTTTTTTACTCTAAAAACAGGGAACCGTTTTCTAATTTTTAGCATACCTGTTAAAATGTTTCTTCTTTTTTATCTTCATATATACTTATAATAAATTCCTTTTAATTGCATTAACCAGAGCATGTTTCTCTTCAGCTGTTCTTTTTTTCCCCTTGAGTTGAGAATATCTATGGGAAGGTAAATTTCTCATTTACCTATAGCTCTTTATTATAGATGAAATGTACCTTGGATGAAATAAAGAAAGGAACAAATTACATATAGACATATGAACAGAGAAAAGATAATGACCTAAGAATTTTCCTTCATTCTAAGATGAACTCATAGTGTAATGAATAAATAATACAATCTGCTTTAATTCTGAGGCCTGCTTGCCCATTAGATTTTAGATAAAGGCAACATTGTAGCATAGCAGGAATTATTTCAGTTTAAGCACTTTATTTTCATCTTTTTCAATGCACTTGAACTGGAACATTGGCCTTTAGTCACAAAGATAAAATATTGACAATAATTTTGCCTAATTTACTACATCTAATTACAATTCAAATTGCTAGCATTTTTCTTGCATCTTAAAGGAGATAGGTTAGAGAAAATTGTATTATTTTCTTAATAATGTTTTTTGAAATGTTTTTTAGTAATATCTTACTAATTACTGCAAAATATTCAAACAATTTTAAGATTTAGAAGATGCTGAGAGAATTGTATTTAAGTACTCCTATAATTCTATCAAAAAAAGGCAGGTTTTGTGTTTAATTTTTAAATTGTCTCTTGTACTTGAAGTTACTGTTAACAAAGAGATAGAAAATACTGTACCACCTAATTATATGTTTTTAAATTAGATATTTTTGAATATTTTTATGGCCCTACAACAAAACATCTTTTTAAAGTATAACATGGACTGAAAGAAAAATAATTGTGTGTTTCATCTTCAACATCATGTCCTACTCTTAGCTAAAATGCTACAATAATGGATTATTTTAAATATATGTATTACCTTCTATTATGATCAAGCATGATAAAATATAAAATACTTAGTTACAAAAAATTGATGCATAGTACAGTACCTGTTCCAAGTTTACTAAAAGATGTTTGGTATATATGTATAAAATAGAAAAACACATTTATGGTGTGTGATACAGTAGTAAAGGTTCTTTGAATTGTGTTTGACCTGAGACACTAAATTCCAGTATTTTCTTCTCCCACAAAGTTTTCCACTGTATTAGGACATAATATTAGTTACCATTTATTTAGTACTATGTTCCAAATATTTTACTGTTTAGTATCTATAAGCCTAATATCAAAACTATAGGACATATTACAAAGGTTCTGTAATTTGGCTAAATAGTAGGTACATTGTGTATAGGAAATTCAAAAGCTGGCCTGTTCTGTATTTTGATCTAAACTGCCTTATAGAATTGTCTTCTTTTTGACAGATTAAAAATAACCACAACAAGAGAATAAGTTGTATAATAAAATTAGATCCTATTATGGTCATTTGCTTTGGGAAGAGTGAAAAGTACTTTAATCAATTTCACTGCACCCATTGGGAGATAATTTTCCTTATCAAGAAGAGTAGTTTAGAATAAGATTTTGTTGTTTTGAATTTAAAATACAGTTCAAGAACATGATTAGATTTTGTACTTTATATGTGTACAGTTTGTAAAATTTTCTCCTTAATTTGTGACTGTTGAGTGTTTATGCAATTGTTTTATCCCTCGTTAAATTTAAAATCTCCTTCAAGGGGCCGGGGATTTAGCTCAGTGGTGCCGCGCCTGCCTCCTAAGGGTAAGGTCCTGAGTATGATCTGTGGTACTGCAAAAAAAAAATCTCCTTCAGAAACAAATTATATTGTGCATGATTTTTAATTCATTATTTAATTTGAATATTGTCTGGATTATATTGATATAGCCAGTCCTGCTTTCTTTTAATTTACATTTTCATCTTTTCCATACTTTTGTTCTTATTATCTATTAATAAAAGTAAGTTTCCATAAGGCAGCCTATAGATGAGTCATTCTTTTTCTCTAATGTTCTATACCTCTTAAGATATGTAGTCCTTTTACTGCCATTAGTGATATAAGTATATTAATATCTACTCTCTTCTTATTAGTTTCATATTTTTCTAATTTTTTGTTTTCCTATTTTATGCATTTTAAATAGAGATTTTTTAGTAATTCCATATCCTTTCAATATTGGCTTATTAAATATAATTATTGGATCCTTTATTTACTGTGGTTGATTTAAGGTTAATAATTGTATCTATTATTAATGTATTATTATCTTAGAGCAGTCAATGCATATCAACATTTTACTACTCTC
The DNA here is from genome assembly GCF_000247695.1 of Heterocephalus glaber. The sequence goes on along the minus strand of NW_004624837.1, from coordinate 5,761,119 downwards.
CTTTAGGAGTTCCCATTATATCCATGTTAGTATACTTGCTAGTTCCCTAGAGGAATCCAAAACTATGGTCATATTCTTTATTCTGTGTTTTTAATGACTGAATCATCTCAAATGACCTATCTTCAATTTTGCTAATGTTTCTTCTTCCAGCTTATATGTATTGTTGAATTCCTCTACTGAATTTTTCATTTCTGTTAATTCTCTTAACTCCAAAATTTTTATTTGTTTCTTTATTAACATTTCTTTGTATATTAATAGGCTCTATTAGTAGTAGCATTGTTTTCATACATTCTTTTAATTTGACATGATTTTCTTTAGTTCTTTCAACATATTTATGAGCTGCTTTATGTTATTTTTGAATTAAGTCCAATAAATGTGCTTCTTTATAGCCTGTAGAAAGTGATTTTTCTCTTGTTTATGGATCATAATATCCTCTCCATTTGTATTTCTTATATTTTTGTTGCTGTTAGGAATTCCACATTTAAAACACTATAACATAGTATCTTTATGGAGAGGGAGGAACACTTGGCTTTCTCTCTACCATGTTTTCCATATAACCCAAGATTTATTTTGTTATAATTGAGTTCACTCTTCCTTCTACTGTTCCTAGAGTGACTTTTCAGGTCCAGTTTTTTAAAGTCCGTGCTCTTTGTTGTACCTAGCCATTAACTTCTCTGTTGCATTAGCTTAAGGGTCAACTAATGATTTTAGAGAGATTGTTTTAAATATAATAAACCAAAAGTCTCTTGTCTCTGCTGCAGCATCCTTCTGTATGTTGGGAGCAGTTTACACCACTCAGGCAGTGCACAGCTCTGCCTTAGCCTTTCCTTCCTGCCCCTGGTACAGACTCACGGAATCAGGTGCAGGTGAAACAATAGGGCTTCTCAAGTTCTCTACCCTATATCTTTTTTTAATTTTTAGGATATGTTGGAGTACTCAGAGCTATCTGTGCACATCTTTTTGCAGATCTCGTTCAACATTGTGAATATTCTTCAACTTGTATCACTGATCCCAATGGCCCCTATTAACTGCCATTTTAAGTAGTCACTACACATAATTCTAAACATATGCCCAAAATGTTGCACATTTCACCCTGAATGAGCTGTGAGCCAAAGACGGGCTTATAAATTGAACTTTAGTAGGGAATTGCCAGGTAGGTCAAATCTGAAAATTCTCCAATGAGGAAATATCAAGGGGACTCCTCATTTTGATCCTTCCATTATTGGCTAACTTGCTAGCATTGACGGCTACCATGATTATAAATCTCCTAGTTTTCAAAGTGTCACAAAACAGGAGAGAAAGGGATGGGAATTGGCTAAATTAAAATGCCACAAAGACAAAACTTGCTTAAATATTGATTTAACTTGGTTTAAGAGATTGAGATTGTTCAAGCCTGGTATCAACTTCCAAAGTTCTAATACAGCTAATTTTAACAGTATTAGTCACTTGTTCTTTTTGTTTGTATGGAGTAGATTTTCAGAGTAATACGTTTTGTCACTGGTAACGCTTCTATTTACATTTATTTCTAAAAAGTAGTTTTGGCTCAATATGGGATTCTGAGTGACATTTTATAAATTAACATTAATTTTGCTTCCATATATTAAAATATCAATCCATTGTCTTTTGGCTTATGTTGCTTACAATGAAAAGTCAGCTGTAATTCTTATCTTGCTCATTGACCTTACTGTTTAGGTGATAAATTTTACTATTTGCTCTAAGAATTAACTCCTTTTAAATCTTTCAGTTATGACATGAACTAGTTGGGTTTGTTGAGTATCTTGGATCCATAAGTTTGGATTCTTTTTTTTTTTTTTTTATCTTTTTGACTATGTACATTATTTGCTAAAATAGATTTCTTTTCTTTCACTCTCTCTTTCAAAGCATGTGATTATACAATTATTAGGCCACTTTAAATCATTATATATGTCACAAGTGCTTGTTTCTTTTCAAATTTTATTCGTTCTTTATGTTTTTGATTTTACAAAATTTCTGTTTCTGTTCATCAGATTTCCTGTTGTTAATTATATTGAGAGGATATTTTATTTCATACATTGTAGATTTGGTTAAAGGATTTTTGATTTAATTTATTTTATTTCTCCTCTCTTTAGCTTAGTCACTCTTCTTTATATCTTCTTCATCAGATGAAAATGAGTAGAAACCCATGGTTTAATATCTGTGGGTACTAATTCTTTCATCTGTGTCATGTATAGCTTTATTACTATTGACTCATATTTCTGCTTCTTATGAATTTTATTCTCTTGTGTACTCAAATTTCTGGTGACATTTTCTTACAAGCTAGGCATTATATAAACTTTCACTAGTCCTATATATTTTCATCATTTAATATTATTGAGCTTTGCTATGGAATATTGTTAAATTATTTTAAAATATTTAATCCCTTTGAGGCTTGCATTTAACATTTATTAGATGACATCACTCATAGACTAATTACCTGCCAGCCTTTAATCATGGATTTTCTTTCAATTCTGAATCAAATTATTCCTTAATTTTGTACCTGTTGTTGACTCCTTTACCAGCTTATTTTTCAATATTTCTGTCAGAGATAGAAATTATTTCCAGACATACATAAAGCCTTAGGATCATATTCTCTTGATTTTTAGCATGATCATTTCTGTGATCTAGTATTGTTTTGGTTTTTTTTTTACATGGATGGATTAATTAGAAATTGTACTAATTGGAAAGTATCCTCTATGGAACTGTAAAACTCTCTCTATATAATTTTCTCATCTCCAATAAATACTCTTTCCTGAAAACTCTTACTGCTTTAACTCACTACATTCCTTCTTTGAATTTGTACTTTAGTAGCTAGTTTGGCTTCATTTTTCCATCCTCAAAATAAGGAATAGATATACTGTCAGATATGTTGTAGGTATTAAAAAGTTTCATCACGGGGCTGGGGATTTAGCTCAGTGGTGCCACCACCTGCCTCGCAAGTGCAAGGTCCCTAGTTTATTCCTGGTACCAAAAAAAGTTTCATCTCTTTTATTTCTCCTATGCAGCCTACTGTCTTAACATCCAAAATTCAGTATTTAAAGTATTTTGTATAGATTTATATTTGTCCCCTAGAGAAGGATAATTGCAGTCTATATTACACTGCCTTACCAGAAACAAATATCATTTCTTTTCTTTTTTCTTTGTTTTGGTACCGCAGATTGAACTCCGGTCCTGGCACCTGTGGGACAGGCAGTAGAACCACTGAGCCAAATCCCCGGCCCCAAATATCATTTCATTACATTTACATTTTAACTAGGTATATTTTTTCTTGAAAAATAATTTTTTAATATTTACTGCACACTAATAACTTGTATTCTCACATGGAAAATTTTAGATTATTATAGAAGATTATAATTTTAATTCAATTGTTCCATTAACAATTACATATCACTTTTCCATATTTAGTTTTTAACTCAAACTATCTGAGAATTCTTACAAAGTTCTTCCCCCTTACAAATTTTCATGATAATGTTAAGACAAAATAAATATATTGACAGATACTTTTTGGTTATTTTTGCCAAATGAAACAGAGTGACTTAGTGCTATGAAGACAGTACTTTATTTCCTTTTCACTAGCTAGTAGGAATTTTTTTTAAAGTTTAACTTTATTTTTTATTAAAGTCTAGAAATTTCTGTAAGACAAGTACATTAATGAACTGTTTCCAAAGAACAGTATATACTTTAGTTTGCTGAGGGTTCCAGCACAAAGAGTTCGTACCTAATTCCTATGCACTAAAAATCAGCATGGATCTTAGATGATCTAGAATACACTGTGTTTTGAAGTCCACAGCTGGTTTGATTTTTAACGATAATAAAAAACCAGTACTAATTCCATCAAATATGTTTTACAAGCAATTATAAATTCAGATCCACTGTATTATACAACACACATTTTTGGAAAGCAACATAAAACAGTGAGATCAGTTCAGTAGAAATATGCAGTTAAAAGAAATACATAAAGTACTGTAGTTTTATTAAAAACTCCTACTTGAGAAAAAAAAATCTCCTTTCCACAAAAACCATAAAACTGTAGAATGATGAAAGGATTTGGGAAATCTTTGCAAAAGCTTAATTCCAAATGTATCTTCGTGAGGGTGGTGGCAAAGGGTATTTTCTTCCTTCTCTGAGATATCCCTGTCTTCCTCCACGATCATCTCACCAGGGAGGATACCCACCAGGCCCAGCTAGCATCTGGTACTAGTTTGACTGGAAAGCTGCATTTTGGGTCTGGAGAATCCAGTTCTATGGCATCAGAGGCTCAGCCCCAACACCTCTGTCAAATTTCTGCTGCTAGAAAAGGGGAGGTGGACCTTGCCAGGAATCCTGGGGCCTCATATTGAACATCAGTTTGGGGATCTGGGCTTGTCCTCTGAACAGCGGCTTGTATAAATTTCCCTGGTAAGTCACAGTGGGTGGCGCAGCATTGCTGTAAACTCAAGTCCCTGAGCCTCTTAGCATAACATGGCCCAAAGTCCTGAAGGCTGCCTGGTCCAGGTGGACTGGCCTCTAGTCCCGGTTAAAGCCCAGCTGGGGCTTCCATTGACAACCATTGCTGGATTTTTCCCAGTCACTGGTCTTCAATACTGCTGCTAGCTTTCTTGCTGCTGGAAGCATTACAGCTTTAAAAATGTAATCTTCAGCAAACTGTGGTCTTTAAAATTAATATTGATTGCAGTGTTCTATGTCAGATCCTGTAACATGGCAACAGGAGAACACACTACTTGATCTGGGAGAACAGCCTCTTCATCCATAGAAAATTTTCCTTGAATCCCATGGCAAAGTTCATGTGGGACATCCACTGGCTCTGTGGAACCTGTTCAGTACAGCTCAGAAATGAAGTCATGAAGGGGTGATGTTTCCCCACAACAAAACATCAGCTCCAAGTCTGTTTCTTCTGTTTTCTTCCGAAGTGAGGTCTGGGTACACCTCTTCCAGGGCAGGTCGCAACCTTCGCTCATCCACAAAGGGCAACAGAGCAACACCTTGCCATGAATATTTCTTCCCATTCAAATAAATAGCAAAGTCTTTAGGGTAGAAGTCAATTATACTAGAATAAGGATCACTCATGCGCTTCCACCAAGATGGGGGTTGAAAGTTACCACGTGCAGCTGGAAAAAACTCCCATATGTTGTTCCAGTGCTTTAAACGGTTTTGTACCCTTCTCAAAATCAGAAGGCATGTCTGCAATACCTTCAAAATCTGAAGCAAATGGAGCATTATCGAATGGATAATACCATTTCCAGGAAGCACAGCCCTGATAATAATATCTAAGAACCCAGCAAAGTCCTTCAACATAAGACTGTACATCTTTACGATGGAATTTCTCATCAGCTGCATCAACATCAAATTTGTTCTTGTAGTATCGCTGCTTCCAACCAGCTTCCCATAACCTGATGTTATCCTCGGCTTCAGTTTCACTGTCACTGTCTTTTGCTTTTTGCTTAACTCATAGTAGAGTCATCGGATGTGAAACTTGTATTAGGAGACACGGGAGGGCTAGAGTTGGTCTGTATCTGCTTTTCATAAGCTGCTTGTCTTGGGTTATTGGCTACTTGGGAAGCTGGTGAGTTTCTTGAACCCAAGGCATGAGGGGTTAATATTCCACTGGGAGTGAAAGATGATTGATCTCTCTTTATTCTCTTTCTTTTTTCTTTCTGTCATCTTCTAAAACTATCCTCATCATCCTTTCTTTTTAAAAATGCTATCCTCAACTTCACCAACTACTAACATGATGCAGATTGACATAACCACTTTCTGTAAGGTAACCCCCACTCTTGTGCACTACGTTTTTGTATATGTTAACCAAATGGTCAATTGCACCTTCCCTAACCTCCAAGGATGACAAGTGGGGAAGGAAGTCATTTCCCACAAAGAAGCACATGAAGACCCAGTCATCAATATTCCTCTTGACAGCAAATGTGAATGGCAGGTTGGCCATGGTGAGTTCTCTTTCCAAATACTCACACAGAACATTCAGGTGAAGGAAGATGAACTGTCCTTCTGCACATGGAAGACTATCTGCAATTTTCTTATGCTTTCCCTTCTTTTCTCTTGGCAAACCTTCACAATCCTTGACCTCATGTCCAAACTGGTTACAAAAACCACAAGGGGCCTGGGTTTGTTTGGTTTGAATTCTTCTCTAATAATGGTAAGGTTCGGTTCATGTGTAGTGAGGCCAAGCATAATGAAGTCAGCATTTGCCCCACATAAACAATGGTGAGTATTTGGGTCATGGTTAGGCTGTGCTCTTTGTCTTCTAAGGTAATCCATGATTTTATGTTCTCCTTCACCAGGAGCACTAGCATCAGATAAAATAACTGTCAAATTTTTCCACCCAGAGTCATTATTTAAATGATCAACAATCTAATAGCAAAGGGATTTAGCAAGATTGTCCATGAACTCGGTTCCTGGTGTAGTACAGTAGCTGTCAAATCTTTCTTTTATTTGTTCTGGAGGAAGATAGCCACCTTTTGCCAGTGTCTCCTCCCTGACATGCTGCTTCTCCATCGCTGCTTCCATTCCTTCTTTTGATGCTCTGAACCTCCTCGACAGTTGCTGGTTCATTTTAGCACGTGGTGCCACTCCATCTATTGCCATGTAGAGAAGGCGTCTTGCTCTTACAATATTGAAAAGTCCATCTAAGTACTCAAAAATTGCAACCATCATTTCTTCTTCCTTTTTTGATGTTGGCTTATCTTCAGGATGAGTACAGGGGTGGATGATTCCATTCATATCCAAATACAGCTTATCAAACTCCACATCATTTGGGTTAGGTTTACTGGCATCAACTGGAATCTTTATACCATTGCATTTTGGGGGCTTCTCTTCCACACAGTTGACAATGATCAACAGATACTTGGAGCTGAGCCAGCAGAAGAATGCTGGGACTCCCATAAGGGCAGCACAGCTGAGGCGGTGGCCAGGCCAGCGACCTGAGTAACCAGAGAGACAGGCAGGAGCAGCAGCCGCGGGGACTGGCACTTCTGCCCATGTGCAGCTAGTAGGAATTTAACAGATAAAAAATATGTCGACTTTTTTAAACAACAACAACAAAAAAGTCTGTCCAAAAACTCAAGAAAGAATAGAGAATATAGGTGAAAGAGTTGGAGAAGGGTGGATGACAACCTGATATTTCTGTTTTGCAACATATAGGAGGAAAGCATAAGATGACAAAGCTTTAAAAAAAAGTAACATGAAAGGGAAAGAAATGGATACTATTCTTGGTCGACATAACTAGATTTATGAACAGTAAAGGAGAAAAGACAAGAGAAAGTTAGAATGAGAATGAGGTGCAACTATATTGTCAGATTGTGTAATTTGAGATAGGCCCAGAGCGGGGAGACCAATTGATAAGTAGTGAAATTAACATTTCTTAAGATTCTGAAAGAATGCAATCATTAATAAACTAAATGAGTCTGAAGGTAAAGTTTAGAAGAGAAAAATCTTTAGTTGTAATGAAAACAAGACATATAGGTATAGAGATGATATGTAACTACTGAGGAGATAATGTTAAACTGTTTAAAATAGTTTTGCAAATACTAAGTCTATCTAAACAATGGAGTAAAACTATTAGAGAACTGGCAAAGATTATAGCAGATTTTGGGGGAAAATGATTAATCCCCAGTGTTTGCTTTGACCTCAGCTTTATTACCAGGGCTTTAGATAACTGAACCAATCTGTTTCTCTCCACAAGGGAAAACAAATGCTTTACAAAAACAGAATATCAGCTGTTGTAGAAATATGACCCATTAGTTTAGCAACCTAATAATAAATTTCGTTCTGGTAATTGCTGAAATTATGTTTTCTTGTGAAATACTATTTTCTAGTGACCTTTTGACGATAGATGAGTACAAATGGTAATGGGTCTTTGAGAAATAAGTTTGATGCAGTTGACCTTAGAGAAAGGCTACTGTCCCTCTGCTAGTCTTCGAAACATCGATTCCCTTGCCCAAACAGTTTGCAATATCAAAATGTTTATGGATGTGTGCATGCCTCTGATTACTTTTCCCACTCTAATCTTTTGTATTTTCAAAGGTTGTGACAAACGTGAAGAAAAATTTGTTTTTATTGACCTTGTATGAGAAAAAAAGACCTATGAATTCAAATAAAGTCACATCACACAAATACACATAGCGCAGAGAAAAAGAATGAGTACCATGTTCTGTGTAAAATCTAGATATTATTTAAGAGGATTTTTTATGTTTTCACTATTTAAAGATCAAAATTGAAATATATTTTTTGTGCTATGAAATCATAACTCTTATATGAACCATGCTTGCAGAATTCTCCTTGCTCACATTCTTACAAAGATTTTTAAATATATGGTTACTTATGGTTGTCTATATTTATAGCGTAATTGATTTGAACAAAAGTTGTATTTCATCTAGTAAATGATGAATTTTTCTCATCCAGAATTATTCCTTTTGCAAAGGACAGATATCTACTAAATAATCAGAAGTATAACAAAAGAAGCAGGTATAGCAGGATTTTAAAAAAGTAGGTCTAAAAATTTATAAATCAGGTATTGTTAAGTTCTTCAATAAGAGTTTATAGTTTTCAGTGATATCTGTTTAGTATCTGACTTAACGAAGAGGAATTTGACTGGATTAAACTTCATTAGCCATTATAAATAAAATTATAGCCAATTATTTTATTACATGTAACATATATTATTTGTAGTTATTGTTATATTTAATACATTTATTATTAAGTGTGAAGAATTCCTTCACAGGTGGGAATACTTTTAAAGTAGTAAAACAGGAGCATCTAAAAATTTCCTTCTTTTTAATCCCCTTTCAAAATAAGGTATTTGACTTTTAAAGAACAAAAAAATATGTTAATGTGTCCTAAATGCTATTTTGGTAAGCAGCCTTTAACTTGACACTAATAATTTTGTGTCCTGAGATTCATATTCTTGCACACTGTCTTCTCGTACTGCGCCTGCTCTGGTCTCTGTAAGCAATACCACAAGCAGAAGTGATGGCGGACAGTTTTAATATTAGGTCATAAAAGTACTGTGGTTTCACTCTGAAGTGCTCTTCCGTCTTTTTGGGATCACTGATATTTGAGAGAAGTCAAATGATATGGTGAATGGCTTTATAATGGGGCTTGTGACAAAAACTGATGTCTCGGGGACCACAAATAGAGAGGACTGGACTACGACCTTCCACCAGGCACATGAGGAACATAGAAGTGGACATTTCAGGCTTCCTATAAGATGTGTGAGTGAACTTGAAACAGGTACTCCCCTAGTTGAGCAGTGTCCAGAGTTAACAGTGCAACTTCAACCTCATGAGATATTCGATGCCAGAACCACTCAGCAAAACTAATCATACTGGTTTGAGCCACAGAAATTAAGACATAATTAACATTTTGTTATTGTAAGCTTCTGGGTTCTGGAACAATTTTAAACAAAAATACATTACTAATAGATTTATCATCATAAGCATGCACTCAGTTCCAACCACAGTGTAATCTACTATAATATATTTTTCAGCACACTGTTCTTTTTGCCCTAGCCTTTCCATTAGTGAGTTGCTCAATATATTATGGGAACAGAATCACAACCAGGTTTTGAGAAAAAACCTACCTTGAAATGGGTTGGTTTTCTTTATCAGTGTGTAACTCTGTTTCATATACTTTAACATAAGGAGTGGATATTTACCCTTAATAGTGACTTTTTTGTTAATTCTTCTTAATTAAGTTGTAATTTAAATATTTCTGTATGTATCCCTAAATATATCATTTAATTTTTCTTATCTTCTGGCAAGCAATAGTGAAAATTGTATCATAATTTATAAAGTTTTCTATTACTTGCTTTTTGTCTTCTACTAAATACTATATTTCTAATGTCAACTGATGTTACCACATAATTTTATATGAAATAACTGTAAGGAAGATAATCCTTTTAAAACAATATAGTTTGTTGAAGTTGCTAGAAGCATATATTATCCATAGTCCCTTCAATTATTTTTAAATAAGAAATGGCCAGTTACAGAAGTGGCAGAGACTAGCTCAGAGATTTTTTTCCCTGTATCCATCATCTCACAGGACCAAGTGCTGGCCTAACTTGATTGCACCTCAGAGATGTCTTCAATTATAATCTTAATGTTCAATGTACTGAACCAAATGTAATGTTTGGCCTGCAGTGATTTTATAAGAATTATCAATCTGAAAGTCCCATAATCTTTATTTTAGTTATACTCTGGAATATGTGATCCATTTGTTATACAGTGACCTAGTGCAATAACAGTGAAATTATTTCTGCCTGCATTTAGAACCAGAAAATACTGCCTGGCTTCTAACAGTTAAGTCTATATTTTGCATCATGAGCACTCTGAATCTTTTTCCTAATTATAATTATCTCTATTGCCTATTAGGAAGTCGAGAGCCTATGTACAGTCTGTTTTTAGTGATTGTAGAGGATGTTATAGTATATATTTTGCAGAGTAAAATCAGCTTGATTCCAATTCATTGCTCTAATCACATAATATTAAGCCTGAGTCTCCTAATGAAACTTTTTATATTGTATTTCTATTTGTTTTTACTTTGTATCTAAGCTAAAAACAAGAATTTATTAGAAAAATTCTTCTGACTAAAATTTATTTATTTTGATCATCTCTTAGATGTGTCTGTTTAATAGCTAGAATTTTGTATTGCTTTATATGTTCTGTTTGAGACACATGAAAAATTTTTAATATACTTTGTCTAGAATATGGAATTACTGGGCCGGGGATTTAGCTCAGTGGTTCTGCCGCCTGCCTTGCAAGCGGAAGGACCCGAGTTCGATCCCTGGCACAAAAAAAAAAAAAAAAAAAAAAGATAGAATATGGAATTATAAAAATTCTATCAAAAATTATATTAAAAGGTTTTCTTGGTTCCTCTCCCTCTGTTTAAAGTGCTTCTAGTTATAGCATTCACAGCGTCTCTGAAAGATTTTTAGTTAAAATGTTGAGAAAGTTTTTTAAGTATGTACTTTAAAAAGTCATATTTCAAGACTATGCTTTTTGACAGCTGTGAAATAACAATGTAATTGCATCATAACTGTGAAATATGGCTGCTTCTTGCTTGTAGAAAGGGTCTATTTTACCAATTCTGACATGTACTTCATGGCATCGTGTATTTCCTGATTAATTAGATCCCAATATCTATCTTCTCAGATTCATTGCCAAGTTACACAAAAGTTGAGATAACCAGATTAAATATATAAAGTAAAATTGAGTAGCTTTTAAAACACAAGCATACATTCTTTTATAATTACATATTGGGACTTCCTATATATTGAAAAGTGAATGCTCTTTTTTAATGGTAATAAACCATTTTGCTAATTAAAATTTTTTTGACAATTGTGATAAACAGAAGAAATTTCATACATAATGATGGAGTCATCCTAATACATTAATTTAAATCCTTTTAGTTTGCCCCTAATAAATCTTTTAAATTAGACATATAACTGGAAATTCAAGTAATTAATTTATATACTTTACAGGGAAAGTTATGTAATTAATCCTTTTAGGAAACTTTAGATGCAAGTGATTCAGTAATAAGTTTCACCATGTTGTTATAAAAAGAATGCCATTGATTCATATTTTCTAATTCATTTGATAAGCACTTTAGAAAGTAGAACACTAATTACACCAATTTTTGTAGTTACATTAGAGCTTTCTAGAATTATGTTACAATAAATGATAGTGATTTTGTGAGTAGAATTTTCAAGTTTTGTTTTTGAAAAAAAGCTTAATTTTTGTATAGCACATTTATCATTTAAATTTAGTCTTATTATTTTTAGAATATAAAACTAATTGCCCATTCTTGACCTGAAAAGCCAAGGGATAAGAAAAATACATACCAAGCATCCATGGACCACAGAGAACAGAGCAGAATGTGTATCCAACTGGTAGATATAATAGTCAAGATGAAGATTTGAGCATGTGTATGATGTCTATGGCCATACCACCCTGAATGTGCCCAGTCTTGTCTGAACATGTGCATGATTTTACCAGGTTGAGCAAAGTAAACATTTATGGGGGCACTCAAATAACAGAGAATAGCATAGCTAAAGAAATGAAAATCGAAAGCATAGTATGTTGAACTATAATGCACCCAAGTTCTTCACTATCAGTATATGATAAAGTTGGAGGGAGAATAATTGAAGAAAAGTTTGACTAAAAATGTAGATAGAGGTTGTAAGATGAGATTCTCAAAAGTTTGAAATATATTTTTAGCCCAAGGATTATTAAAGCTCAAGAGATCCTTTAAATTTCCAAGGACTTTAAACCAACACTAAAAATTTTGCTTGAAAGGTCCCACATAAATATAAGTCCCAATTTAATATCTTAAAATGTTTCTAAGAAATTTAAAAATGTATTAAGCTATTATGATAAAACATGGTGTCTTAAAATATTCTTTTTTCTTTTTGTCTTTATTGGTACATATTAGTACCTGATTACATTCTTTATGTATCTTTATGTTTTCTAACTTCCCTTCTCCCTCCCCTCCTGCATCCATCTCTTGACCACTGAACAATCAATATGGTTATAAACAAATACTTGCATTGAAAATAATAAAATGTATATAATGAATGCTTTCACATCAAGTTTACCTTCAAAATGAACACCATTATATAAAGTATAACAACAAATAAATTTTTATTAATGGGAAGATTTAGGAAAAAGTAATAAAAGCAAAGTTATTTCCTATATGAATTGTTATAAATTCAGCAAGTTTGATGAGATTGGTATTGGAGAAAACTGGTGCAGAAGAAAGGCATCGGAACTGAGGCAATCAGTGTTAGAAATTGCTGAAGGTAACATGCAGTCAGGTTGTTGGGTGATGAAGGGCAATTTAAGGCAACCATCACAACCAGAGGAATTGACATCTGCTCCCCATGCTTCCATTACTGCAGACTCCAGAAAGATTCTGGAAAGGTGCACAATGTATTTGAATGGAAATTATTGCAAAATAGAGATTTGTTTTCATTAATTTTTTTTTTAATGATTCTGAAGATCTAAGTCAGGGCCTGGGATTTTGAGGCGAGTGCTCCACTTCTGAGCTGCAGATCCAATCCTCAGTCACAGGTTTTACGTCTATGAACAGTTTTGTATTCTTTTCTAAGTTTGAAAGCCATGGAATCATTTCCCTCAGATCTCCCTTCAACAGAGAATTTCTCCCAGAGAGTAATTAGCTGACAGGCTCTAAGCAGTCAGGATCTACTTCCATGCTCCTAATAAGGGCATACACTTTCATATTTTCTCCTAGGTTTTGAGTGGGAACAATAAGAAAATTACAGAATCAGCCTTTTTAAAATCATGTATAGTACCTCTGTGGGCAGGGCAGCCTCAGCTCTAGGGCTGCCAAACAGCTAGTCAGATTCTGAGCCTTGTCTGAGGCTTTTTATGTAGACTATTTCTTCCTTCTCTTTGTCTTATTTATTCTCAGGCTTTAAACTTCCATTGTAATTTGAAAGTTTCTGTCAATAAATCTGTTTGTCTTTTAGTTTTTCCTTGTTATTGACTTCCTGAAGAATCTGAACTTTCTCAGTAAGAGACCTCAACAATGTTAACAAGACTGTTCTGGTTCTCTTATGAGGATTTGAGGGTAGTTTGTTATATATATGCGTGAGGATCATGTTTAGCATTAGATTTGCATTGGCACACACATTCCATTGAAGTAGATGGCTCTTGTGGTTTGACTTGCACCTCTTCAGGTCATCTTCTTCATCTTCTTCAAGTCATGGATTTATGTCCTCCTGAACAAGTACAGCAGTGAATCTCTCAACATGTGATTTCAAGAGTTCTTCAGTATCTTTTCATCTAGCTGTTAACGTTTCTTTTCAAGAAAAACAACTTTAACTGCATTCTCAACCACCTTTACAAAACCATTTATGTCAACAATATGGGGCAGCATTAATTTCAAATTATATATCCTTTGGTGCTGATAGGAATTATTGTTGGGCCATGCCTGGGCAGTATTTTGTAAGGCCATTTGTTTGTTTTTATTTTTAGACCAGAACTTGCTAAGTCACAAAATCATCCAGATCCCTCAAACTTTAATCCTCTTACCTCACCCACCAGAAGTGCTTGGATTACAGGTGTGCACTATCACACTAAGAATAAAGCCTTTTTATGTCAAAAAATTTTAATCTTTTAGTAAATCTTCTTGTTTGTCAATTACACATTTTGAATGAGCAATTGAGATTATAAGTGTTGGCAACTATGATAAACTCACGAAGCATAAACTCATGCTGCTTAGATTGCCAAAGAAATGTGGTATTTGAAGAGAAGAAAATGAATGTTAAGGCTACATTGTATCAATAATTCAATGATTAGGGATCAAAAATGTTGAGTGACTTGTTTGCAAGCATTTATAGCTCATATGTGCTTTATTAAGTAAGAGATATGATTGTACATAATCCTCAAAAACCCTTTTTTGTCAAGCAGGCTTAGATGATCTCTAGACAACCAGCAATTTCCTTTGGCTATTTCTCTGTGTAATTATGGTTTATAAAAATGAGAAACCAGTCTAGATTGTAACAATATTTTTGGCACAAAATCATGCTGAGTAGACTCAGAGTATAAGAAGTGCTTGTTATATCCAGAGACTCTTTTGAGGGATAAATCTACAGGATCATATCTGCTTTCCACACAGCAGTGTCTCGTTTATAGTAAAAGGGTTTTTAGCAGTCTAGCCTTTGGTTAATATTTTGGAAATAGGACAAGGAGATAATTTCTAAAATAAAAGGTTAATGCAGATTCCATTGGTATTTTGCTGACATGAATGTAGCTCAAATCTTTATTTCATTGAACTTCTATTACTTTCAAAAACAATTCCATCTCAAAAGAATTAGAAGAATCATACCACAGCGATATATGTGCACCCATGTTTATAGTGGCACAGTTTATAATAGCTAAAGCTTGGAAACAGCCCAAGTGCCCATCAA
>NW_004624837.1:5716125-5729873 GCF_000247695.1 Heterocephalus glaber | reverse complement strand
ATGTATAATAAAATTATACTTTTTTATATTTTTATAAATATATTTATATTATATATTTTTGCAAGTGTGGAGCCATACATGTATGGAAAAAAAGAGCTAAAGTTATTAGCAGTGTTTTGGAAGAGCTTTGGAATTAAATTGACTGCTATAGGCTCAGTTCTTTGCCTTTCCTAACATTTTTCAGCAGATATGAGAGCAGCGAAATTGATCCATATGTAGCAGACAGGAACCAGTCCGCTAGCAGACACTCAGCTGAAAGTCATTGCTCTAGGGTTGTGGGCAGAAAGACAACGGCTCTGGTAGAGACGACTGAGGTATCCAAATTAAGTGTCTCATCTAATAAATGTGGTTCGTGGGAGGTTTTTTTTTTTTTTTGGTACCAGGGATTGAACTCGGGTCCTTCCGCTTCCGAGGCAGGAGGCGGAACCACTGAGCTAAATCCCCGGCCCGGTTCGTGGGATTTCTTAACATTTCTCTGAGCTCTTATTTAATCTTTGATAAATGACCATGAGTAACGTGCATCCACAGGCTAATGAGTGCACCGTGGCTGCAAAGCACCTTGAGAAGTGCCTGTATGTTCCTGGTATAAAATGCCCACATTGTGTTTTACTCTGCTTTTTCTCTGCATGGATGCATTCCCTTTGTTCAAAGGGCATAGAGACAGAACCATATATTAGAATTACACAATATTCCCTGGACTTATCCCATGCTTCTGCAAGTAATATGTAATAATTCTCACATTTTTTACCTTTTGGTTTAATATGAATCTTAAAATGCAGAACCATGATTACTGAATTATTATCTGATTTAGACTTGAAATTTTGTTTATGTTTAAAACATGCTACTTCCAATAATATTATTTAACTACATAGTGCTTATTTGAAAAAATGCGGTGATGATTTTCATGGTGCCTTAGTACAAGTAAAGCCCAAGTAATATCATAATAACCATGGACTGAGCAAAGTTTTCAGAGGAAAAAAGAAACCTAGGACTATTGGGTCACCACATGACCCATGGAAATAGAAATAAATCAATCCTTTAAAGGAAACTATAACCGCAAAGGAACCATAGTCATAATTACCAGTTTTCCACTGCAAAAGGCATCTTAACTTTAGGCTAAACCATTATTTATTTATTGAGGATTTTTTTATTCATTAAGTTTATTGGTACATTGTAGGTGTACAATGTGATGACAATTCATCACTGGGAATTTGTACCTTTACATGATACATCTTGGTTTTTACTTTTTTCCCCATTCCCCTGCCCTCCTTTCAACCCCTCCACCCTTCCCTATTTACAAAGACTCTGTTTCTATTTTTTCCTTTTCCCATATTTTTTTTCTTTCTCTTCTTTTTTGAGACAGTGTCTCACTGTGTAGTTCAGGTTGGCCTTGAATGCACTATGTAGCCCAGACTGGCCTCAAACTCAAGGTGATCTCCCTGCCTCAGCCTCCTGAGTGCTGGGATTATGGCATATATCATCTCACCCAGCTCATTTTTATATTAATTAAAATATTTCGGTTCTTATTCTGTGAAATTTAATTTAATCTATTTATTCATTTTGCATTTCATATTACATGGGAGCCATAATTAAGAAAACTAGAATATCTAGTTTTATTCATTCTATATATTGAAATAATCTTTGACATTTTAAATTAACTCTGACCACCCGCAAGAATTTTGATTTCAAATAATTTTACAATTACACAAATAAGTCAGTACTTAATAGTGAGTTAATTTTGAAGAACAAAATATTGATATTCTTTTAAAAGAAAAGTCCTACTTATGGTATCTATGAAGTTATAAAACGATAATAATGTTAAGTGAATATTGGCATACTATAGTGTAGGTCCCAAAGTCTCGTGTGTTTAGAGGCAGGTCTTTTGAAAGGTTATTAAATTATGGGAGTGCTATGTCCATCACTGGATTAAGTCACTGATGGATTCCTGGCAGTGGGAGGAAAGTTCCATTGTGTAAGTTGATTGAAATTGGAGCCACCTAGGTGATTGCTGGAGTGCATTTCTAAACGTGTTTGGGACGTCATGGAAGCAGGTATATGGTTCCTAGCCTATACTCTTTGGCACTCTTCCCTTGCTATGCTATTGGCCACCAGGAATAAGGCAGTGTTTCAGTGCCACACTCTTTCACCACGAAGTTTCTGCCTCAGAGCCAGCTGAATCCTCTGAAACTGTGACCCAATTTGCATCTCTCCTTCATTAAGTGTGGGTGTCACATATTGTATCTCCGTGATGAGAGCTGGCCAATACAATTGCTGTGTGTTGTTAGGAGGTGGGGCCTGGGTGGAGGACATGAATCACTGAGAGTGTGACCTGGAAGGGTATACTCTTGTCTCCAGCCCCTATCTTCTTTCTCTACATTGTTACTTCTGTGGGTTGTGCAGTTTTCCAATGTCATGTGCTTCCACCATGCAATTTATATCTTGGAGTCAGCAAACCATATATAGGCCGAATGTTTTAAAACCATGAGGCAAAATAAACCATTCTTTTTTTTTTTTTGTACCGGGGATCGAACTCTGGTCCTTGTGCTTTCGAGGCAGGCAGCGGAACCACTGAGGTAAATCCCTGGCCCCACACCATTCTTTCTTTAAGCTGTGAATGTAGGGCAAGTTTGTCTCCAAATTGGAAAATGACTTAGACATAAAATTGGTATCTGAAAAGTGGGGTCATTACTGTGACTATAACTGACTGTATGGTTCAAAATTCATATGAATTCAAAATTCACTGGAACTGGTTTGGAGAAGAAGCTTGGAAAGTTTAGGAGAAGCCATACAATATTATAATCCAGGCTTTATAGGCAATACTTACAAGAATTCAGAAGACTAAAAATGCTAAAAGGAATGTAGACAATAAGGGCCAGGCTCATGAGGTTTCAGACTATATTGGAAAATGGACTAGAGGCCATATGCGTTACATTCTGGTAAAGAACTTATCTACATTTTTCTCCTATCTTAAGACTGTGTGAAAATGAATTTAGACACACTAATTTGGTGGAGGAAATTTCAAGGCATCCCAGTGTTTGGGCTATGGCACATATACTGCTGTCTACTTTTAGTCAGAATTATGTAAGAATTGTGAGCAAAAAGCACAGCCAGAACATGTGAGAAATTTGCTGGCTAGAAAGGAAGCATGTCAGCCCCAACCAGAGTATGGTTGCTGAAAATACTCAGGCACTGAAAAGAAGCCAATTGCAAGGAAAATAGGAAAGGTGCTTGAGTGCATCTCAAGAATCAGAGAGATTTGACTCATCATATGCTCAAGGTGTACAAAGGTAAAATACCTTGGACAGGATTTCTTTGAAAAAATGCCCCAGAGTGGGCTGATTATTCAGGGTTACCTAGTGTTTCTCTGACTTCATCCAGCTAGGCATTTAGAGGCAACCACAGACATGGTTCAGATGGTCCTGTCTACTACTTGAGCTGCCAGAAGACCTTTGTATCATCCATATGATGTCTCTTTTCCAGGCTAGGAGAATGCAATCGTTATGGTGTCATCTATACTTTTATTCAGACTTCAAAGGAAAGTCTAGGAGGCCAGGTAATAATGTTTCATTGAGTCATAGTCCTTGCCAGGAGACCCTGAGTAGGTTATGATTCAAGTTATGAGAGTGAAGCCAAAGCCTCACCCCAAGAAAATGGAGATGCCACGAATATGGAACATCTGCACAAGAAACCTGCACGTAGGGAGGAGAGGCAATCCAAATGAGAGGCCACATGGGCTGCAACACAAAAGGCTGCTATAGTGAGGCTGCCCTAGTCCTCTGGAGCTCACATTTTGCCACCATGTGAACCAGTTGCTAAACATAGAGCTGAAAGATTTAATGTTTTAAATTGATTGGTTGTGGTATTTCTTGAGTTCAATTCCTTTCTATGCATTTATCCCTGCCTTTCCAAAGGAAAATATTCACTTAGTGCCATTGTCTGTTGAAAGTATTTAACTTTCTTTTTTATTTTTACATGGGCTCATAGCTGTGAGTTTGCCGAGAGTCTTAGAGGATAATTTGAATTTGTATTTTGAGCAATGCTAAAACTTTTAAGATTTGGCAACTTTTAGAGATGGACTAAATGTGTTTTGTATGGGGTAAACATAAGCCTTCTGGGGGCCAAGGGAAGAATATTATGGTTCACCTTTCCCCCAAAGTCTCTTGTGTTCACAGGTGGGGCTTTTGGAATATTACTGAATCACAGGGATGCTATATTCACCAGTGGATTGAACCATTCATTGCTTTATGGTTGAATGTCCTTTTAGGAGAAGAGGAATTTTTAGAGAACATAAGTCAAAGAGGGCATGGCCTTGGAGGTTGTATTCTTGCTTTTACCTTCTCCTTTCTCTTTCTTTGGTTCTTGGCTACCGTGTTTTGGTAAATTTTCCAATGTGAGGTCCTTCTCCCATGCAGTTTCTGCATTGGAGCCAGATGACTCTGAATGGACTGAGCGATCTCTAACTATGAGCCAAAATAAATGCCTTTTCCTGCCAGGTATCAGGTATTTTGTCTCACTAATAGGAAAGTGATAAAGTGTACCTAAAATTAATTCAGTTTTTCATGAAGAAACTGTAAGCAAAGTGAAAGAAGATGATAGACTAAGGTCGCTTACTTGGTTTAGCTCTACCTAACTGCTATTGTGGAGCACACAATGGCATGATTTGGCCAGTGAATCTGATTTAATCTAATATGTGGTATAAGTACCACCACGAAAAAGTTAGTGGTTTGCTTTACATTAAAAATCATACATATTTAAATGAAGAAAATAGTCTCAAAAGAAATGAGCAGAGACTATAATCAGGAAATTCACAGAAGAGAAAGTGCAAAAGCCCATCAATGCAAATATGCTCCGCTTTACTAGTCATCAAAGACATAATGACTGAAACAATTAAATCTTTTTAAATAATCAACTTAGAAGAAATCTGCAAGATTAATCATAATCCTTGCCTTAAGGATGTATGTTAACATGACCTTCTCCCAAAGAAATTAGACGTCATTCCAAATTTGGAATCTGTGTAGCATCATTTTTAAACATTAAAGTTTACATGTCCATTGAACCAGTAATTATATTCTGGGCCTTGATCCAGTAGAAAATTAAGTGTTATATAGAACTAATGTGCTAAAAGGATTTTTATTATACTTTATTAGAAATAGAAAAAATAGTAAAAGCATTCTAAATACCTATCAATAGAGGAATATTAAGTAAATTATGGCAATTCAATAATGTGATATCTGATTTGATATATTTAATTCAATCCAAATACATTGTAAAGTGATTAAAAACAAAGTACGGAGTAATATTTTTCATATAAAATTGTTTATTAGAAAAAGACTCATAACCACTTTCACAGGAAAACTTTCTTAGATTATGATTACTGAGTCCAAAAGGACAACATTAAAATAAGTATAATAAAAAATTCCATTAAAATATTTTACTAATAAGATTAATAATTTAACTGACTTTATTTGAGATTTCCAAATTCTGCATAAACTTACAAATGAAGGGTTATTTTTTAAGAAAAACTTTTCTAATGTAATAGACAACATTTTCCTCTTATTTCTGTTGCACAGTGCTTAACATATACCTATTACTCAATGCATAGGTAAGTATTCATTGGAGTATTTATGAGTTTTAAACTGTCTTTCTCTAGGAATAAAATAAACACTGCACCTTAAAAGTTTCCATATTGTGAACACTATACAATTTTCTGCAAATAACTTAATTTTAATGTTCTTTACTGAGATTTTGAAATCTTCACAAAGAACTATAGAATGTGTAATATGTACAAAATATATTTTCACAAAATGTTTAAATAAGCTAAAACTGCATCGAAAATTTGTTTTCAGAATGTAATAGAAGGGTAAACTTTAATACCATTATAGTATTATGCTTGAAAATTCAAAGCTTGAAAACTGATAATTGATATTTATTAGCAGATATGTTTAACCCTAATAAATGAGTTCAGTCATTCAGCGGTATATAGATAGATATTACCACTGAAATGAGAGAGAAAAATAACCAGCTCAAACTGAAGTTTTGCCTTTAAACTGGGTTCTGTTGCCAAAAGTTATCTTTATTATTTTTGTTATTGAGAGAACAATCACTGAATATTTCATTCACTGTTTTTATATAGATGTTTTGATAGCATGAGTGTCCCTTTATAGGAAACTCATTTCCTGAAAAAAAATTTAAATTAAATCTAAGAAATTTGAAAACCCTACGGGTCTTTTACTTTCGTCTTTGCTTTCTTAGTATGTTCTGTGAAATATACAGTCCTGAAGGCATGGTACTTTTTAAAACACAAACTTCCTGGCAACTTCTTACAGAGAAAAAATTGTGATTTTTATTTTCTAAAATTTTATATGCAAGACGTTACTGCATCTTTGAAATAGTTTGTGTAAGCCAGAGGCAATATAATGGAATTTTAATATCATGATTTTCCCTTTAATATTCTTTTCCAGTTTGTGCCATTTTCTTATCAGTATTTGTATGTTAGGAAAAGTAGTGTATTATTATTTATGAGTTATTTTGTAGTCTTTAACTGTAAGAAAATTCTATTCTCAAAATACTCTCTTTTGTTAGATTTGTTTGGTTAACCTAAAACAGTTTGGATGATGACAAAGTTGTATTGATTCCTTTTGTCATTCATTACCAGGTACTTCAGGAAGTCACTTGGCCTAGATAAGGTCCAGTGTTCTTGGGGGTCTCTCTCTCTCTCTCTCTATTTGTAACTTAAGAAGAATTGAACCACCTCATGACTATCACCAAGATACTTGGCCAGTTATATACCTCAGATGGTTGTTCCAGTATATTCTAAATATTCAGACATCAGCAAATCTTCTGAGATTAAATACTAAACAGAGGTTTAATTCATTGCATTTTTATGTGTGTATCATACCAATAACCTAAAAATAAAATTATACTTTTGCAAACTCTACCATTCTATCAAATCAACTACACTAACATTTTTGTCCCCTTCCAATTGTTGTCCATTTGCATGCATGAATTTTACATATTTGTAATCATAGGGTAGGGACAATTGGATTTCATTCAGTCTCAAAGCAAACAAATTGGCTCTAAACAGCTTTGTTCTGACTGTGGGGTCTAAACACCATATTAAGTTCTCATTGATTCAGTTTCACCTACAGCTGAAATATCTTGCTGAAATACTGAATTATTAAAAGCTGCTCATCATTCCACATTCAGCCTTATAAAATTTACAGAAATATAAACAGAGTCATGAAGATTCTGTTTTTATCAGCTGATGAAAAATTTCTCTCGACCATGAACATCTGGAAATACTATATATGTGTGTGTACTCACCTTTTTACCATATAATTAACATAAGATTGTCTAGCTTTTTTAAGACAAATAAAATCAAATAAACTTATAGTGACTTATCAAAAGATCATGACTCATATGCATCTTGACAACCGAGGATATAAGCAAAAACTCTTATCATAGATACCTATAATACAGATACTTATCCCAGAAAAATCTATGACATTCAGCACATCTTTTATGCTAATGAAACAAGAAGCCAACAGATATCAGCTTGAGTCAGCTACTAATAAACAGTTAATCCTGGACTTATATAATGCTAGCTTTCTGAAAGATGACCATATTTTTGTCCAGACAGGATAGCTATTAATTTTTAACAACTTGACTCAATTTGTGGTTATATATATTCAATATTACAAAAAAACAAGATTAAATAAAGGTGTTAATGAATGTGAGTGGCTTTTTCATGAAATTCAAGAGAGTGTCTTCCAGAAATATTTATTCACAGCACATATATATGAAATAAAACTTCCCAAGGAGCAACCGATTAGAGAAAGTGATAATTTCTCTAGATCCACGACTGAAGCGGAGACATATTTCAACATCTATTAGTGTCATACTTAGGTACACAAGCCTAGATCGATCACTCACTTATGAAAAGATTATATTTTCATTAAGTGAAGAAATAGTGCAATGAATCAGGAAACTGTACTATATCTTACTATGTTAGTTCTTACATACAGGAAACAGAGACCTGCCCAGATGATTACTAGCAAAAAATGATTTAAGCAAAGAGATCTGTACCTCCACTTGAATGGCATCAAGGGCCAATACTCAGAGAGCCATTTCATGCAGATCTGGTTTGCCAGGATCTATTGTCTCTGGCTGACTTCAAGAAAATTCCACTGTGGCTCCATCCATGGAACAGAAAGCCACCAATGCAACAACTTCTTTTCATCAGCCACAAAGTTAGTGGCTCAACACTGGCCTTTGTTGAAAAAAATCTAACAAAAAAACAACAGAAGGAAAAAAAGAAAATTTCTTTATTACTTTATTTGTCTACAGCAACATCTACATCAAACTAGGAACACCTTTTCCTCTACTTCTTCCTTCTAAATCTCTTACTATGCATTTTAATTAACAAAACCTAATTCAGATGAAAAAACCTTGTAGATTTGGATGTTTTGAGAAATGTTTTTAATTTTTAAGCCTTTGAAAGCATACAAATGATGTCAAATGGAAATCCACTATACCAAACACACTTGGTGTGCTTTCAAAGCCCTTTGATATGTGAATTTATGTGTGCCTGTTAGCCAGGCTAACCACATGTTTTGGTTCATGTGGAACAGTTATGATGTGTATCTATTGTTCCACTATAAAGAATGCCTCCTTTCACTCTTAAATATCTTCTGGTTTGGTAAGTTTCTATTCACTTTATGTACATGTATCTTATCCTAAATGGTGTAGGAAATAAGAAGGAATTGCATCAACTGGAACATATCTTATTATTCAATACTTAAGGTTGTGAATTATTAGACTTCACATTAGAGGATAAAAGACTTGAAGAAAGTATTAAGTACTCCATGGTCATATAGTAGTAGGTAAGAGAGCAGTGATTAATTAAAATTTAAGCCTATCTCTCTATCCAGGACTAAATATTTGGGTTGTACGTAGCTCAGCATAATCAGTTCTGCTCTGATAACTGATTTTGCCAAATCTATTACGCAAATACATTTTATACACCATGTATACACTCATTAATTCATTCCACAAAATATTTGTGTACCTTGTGTGAGGTAAACTAAAAGCTATTCTTAAGGATATGGTAGTATACTAAGCAAACACATATAAAAATGCTATAGAGAGGCATACAAAAGATGGGTATGACAGGGAAAGTTGTAGGTAAGAGTTGCTACAAAAATCTGGTCAATCACAAATAAAATGAAGTTTCACTAGACATAAACTAGGTCAAATTATCATGAAAGTGTCAAGGTAAAATCATTTAAGGCAGAAAAATAGAACATGGAAACCATATAGCCAGAGAGGGTTTGGAGTTTACAGGAGGATGAGGGGGCTAATTTAGGTGATACGGATCAATGAGTGCATGAATTGGAAATGAGTTCAGAGAACATTATGATTGTTATCTAAAATCTCCCCAAAGGCATCATTGGATTGAAGGCTTTTTGTTGCCAGCCGGTGAGCTTTTTCAGAAGTGATTGGGTCAGGAAAGCTCTAACTTCATCAGGATTCAACTCATTTGTAGTTCATAGCTGAATGGGTTTATTAGGAGGTGGGAACCTATAGAGGGAACAGGTTGGCTTTGAAGGTTATATTTTGTTTCCCTGATCTTCCTTTAAAACTGTGTTTCTCTCTTGGTTTTCCGACCCCCGTGAAGTGTCAGCTCTGTCCCATCACATGTTCCTTGGGAGTGTTTTGCCTCTTTACAGTTCTGTAAGCAATGGGATCAGTGGTGGACTAAAACCACTGTAATTATGAGCTGAAAATAATCTTTTCTCTTTTAAACAGTTCATATCTAGTATTTTGTCACAATGATGAAAAGAGGACTAACAGATTGTGCGTGTGTGAGAGTGTGCATGTGTGCACATGCTCATGCACATGTGTGTGTATTGCTAGAGGAAAAATAGTCCTGGACAACCTAAGCCTTTGGCTTTGAGTTGCTGCTGGAAGCTAGGTTACTGATTTAACACACAGGTTTATTTTAGTCAAAAATAAATATAGCGATTTTATCATCATGGTAAAAGACCATAATTCAAAAGTGAGCATTATTGTTAAAGGAAGGGAGAAATATAATACTCTATATTATCTAGTTTATTTAATACTTAAATTGCTTTCTATTAAAAATAGGATAATAAAAATATCATCATAAAGATTCAAATAATCTATAAATACATTTCTTTGAAGAAACTAAATGTTCAAGCAAAGAAGGGAGTTATTATTAGCTTAGGTAAGAAATATTTTCAATATACTAAACAGCATATTTTGCTAGTTGGATTTCTTTACTGTTTATGAACCAAATAGCTAAATTATTAAATCTTATACAAGACTCAGCCATATATCTATATATGTACATCACTAGTATTAAACCTTTTAGCATGTACAATAGAAGAATCCAGCTGTTTCCAATATAATGGATAAGGAGAGTATAAGTTTGAGAGAATGACTTAATTGTAAAATGCATTAGAAAATTGCATTTTGGGCTAGAAAATGTATTCTAAATTTAAGTCAAGAAATAACTATTCAGTATCTGTTATGTCTAAAATTCTATTCAGGCACTGACATTGAAAAATGAATACAACATTATATTTTAATATGAGAGGTGGTGAAGATCTCATTGGACCCTCTGAGGAGAAGGAAACATCATCTTTTGCTAAGTCTGGAACTCGAGTTTCTTGAAAAGAAGTTTTCTGAGTATGTGGATTCCAAATATCTCTGTCTCCCTGTGTCTCTGTCTCTTTGTCTGTCTCGGTCTCTGTCACCCCACCCACACACACACACACACTTTACCTTAGTAGATAGACAGGCATCTACATTCTAATTATCACTAGGAGAAGGCAAAGAAAAGAGGTTGGGGTGTGTTTTAGGAAGAGGGAAAAACAAACATGCCGATTTCCATATAATGGACTTTTTTAGAAAATAAATGTTTTAAAGTGAAGTTTTTAAGAAAAGATGACTCAGGGCACCTTATAAAAGAGCCTGAGTGGTTTTCTATGAGATTTGTATAAAAGGAATTCCCTGTTTTCTCATAGTTGTAGTTAGATTTATAGGAAGTTAGATATGTGAATAAGTTACAGATTCAAAGATGTCCTATGAATTGTAGATAGAGTACCGTGTCATCAATTAGTTCAGGATATTGAAGATTTTTCCTAATATTATGAAGTAAATTATTCTAAAGCCAGTCTATAAGAAAATTAAATGATAAATCCTAAAAAGCCAATTTAGGTATGCATTTGAGGAGCTCTTTTTCAAAACACTAAATAAATGAGGATATTATTCCCACTGTACTTATTGAGCATGTATAGTACTAGCTTCCAGGGTACACTTTACAGAGTGGTTAGGACAACTCACGTGATTCTGCCCTTATGGAAGCTGATGCTAATGCTGACATTGTTGTTGGGGGTAAATGAAGTCCAAAAATACGTATTAAAACTGGCTTATATGTAAGCATTAAAAGTAGTTCAGTAAGCACAATTGTGAATTACATAGTTAGATTAAGAAACAAGAAAAACTTTTCTTTCAAGGTGTCCATTGGATTTGGAAGGAAAGAAATGAGAGAAAGTGAGAGGGAGGGAGGGAGGGAGAAAGAGAGGAAATCTTTAGTAGTATATGATGCCTACATCACTCAGGCTTCATGAGGAAGGGCATAGAATATGATTTGATTAAGGTGGGAGAACCAGTGTTGATGTAAAAGAGTAAGTAAATTTTGAACTTTTTTGTACAATACTGAGAAGCTTATTAAAGCAGACAAGTAAAAGAAAGAACACCATAAATCAAGATGGAGGACTATAAATAGACACAGACCTTATGAGCAAGCAGGACACATTAGGTAAGTAGCTCAGTATGTCCGTGGAGTCCTACTATTGGATTGGACAAGTTCTGTGTATCATAGAAATAAAAGTAGACACACATGATATTAAAGAGTGTGTCTTTGAATTGCATCTTTTAAAATCTTTTGAGCAATAGAATTATCCAATCAGGATTATATGTTAACAAGAAAAATTGGTAAGGAAATAAAACAAATTTGAAGGATACACTAATTTTAGAGTCCATGGATTGCATGGCTGCCAAAAAATAGAATGTGTAGGAGAAAAAAGAAGTAAAGGTTATTCCCAGTATTTATTGAAGTAATTTGTAGGTAGAAATTGACTATTCTGATTTTTATATTTTATTTTAAACTAAGAAAGCACAAATTATTTCTAAATGTTTCCCCATCTTTAGTTGAACCTCATACTCTGTTCTAGTGGAGAAATTCATCTTTAAAAGAAAAAAAATTTCTTCAGCTGAATAAATTCTCTTGAGAAACATAGCAAATTATCCATTCTTGTCTTATGCACATCTAGGTTTAAAAAAGTAAAGGCAATGTGCGGTTCAAATGTCATCATTATCTGCCACAAATTATCACAGTAAGTTTGTAAAAGGGGCATAATTTTCTCGATAAAAATAGAATAAAAATCGTGAGAAAATGAAACAGTGAGTTATTTCAAGTAAGATTTACAGCTATACATTTAATGTGAACTGCCTTCTTAAAGGGCTTCTGAAAATTCAGGTAGAAATCTAAATACTTAATCTATATTTTATCTCTTTGACCTTAAAGTTAGAAGGATAACATTTAACATTCAGCAATGTGTGGGTTATCTTTGAGTTTTCTTATTCAGATAAAATTAAGTCTTTTATGTTTAACTCTTCATTATCCATGCTAATATTGAATGAAAGCTAGTAACCCAAATGATACATGTGCGCACATCCACATGTACATGCTTGCATGTTTTAGCATGTGAGTCAGTTTCTTCCTGTGTACAGTATACTGCTGACAGAAGGGCTGCTATACAGTATATTTACCTTTGAATTAACCAATGATCCCAGTAATTTAATTGGTTCAGTCCAAGTAGTTTTCTGAATATAACATTATAGAAAATAATACAAGTATAAAATATTTTAAATTAGAAATTGCTTCTATTTTGAAATGAATTAAAAATTAACTAGCATATCAAACTCACTATGCATACATGCTTTAACTTGTATCCTTTTTTGTAGTAAGATAACTTGAAATCTATTGTCATAGCTATTTTCAAGTACACATATATTGTTGCTAGCTATAGTCAACATAATGTAATATAGATCTCTTCAGTTCCTCTTGTCTAACTGAAATTTCATCTTTCAATCAACATAACCCAGAGCCCCCATTCCAAGCATCTAATTATCATTATTCTACTTTCTCCTTTTGCAATTTCAATTTTTAAAATTTCACATATGAGCAAGACCACATTGCATTTTTTTCTGCACCTGCCTTACTTTTCTTCATATAATGTCTTCCAAGTTCATTGTGTTGTCTAAAACACAAGATTTTCTTCATTCTTAAGGGTGAATAGTATTCATGTAAATATATAGCTTTAAAACTTTTTATCCATCCTTGTTTCAGTATCCTGGCTACTGTGAATTGTGCTACAAAGCCCATGGTGGTGCAGCTACCTCTTCTACACCCTGACTTCCTATCCTTCAGATTGATACCTAGTAGTGGAAAATGTGGATTTTGTGGAAGTTTTATTTGTAATTTTTTGGGGAAACTCTATATTTTCCATAATGGTTGTACAAATTTACTGAATTTTTTAATTTTGAAAATATTCACTTGAAAAGAAAAATATATTATTGTAGTTGATAGGAATTCAGGGGTATATACTATTACAGTACTTCTAAATTTTGCCTGAAAAAATTTCTTCTTCTTTCAGGTA
>NW_004624837.1:5690524-5700736 GCF_000247695.1 Heterocephalus glaber | reverse complement strand
CACTACCCCTACCCCTTTGGACCTTTTATTCCTATTTTACATTATGGATTATTCATTCTAATAATTGGTACATTTTAGGTATACAGTATAATGACATTCATCATTGGAAATTTGCACCTTTACAGAGTCTCTCTTTTAACTCTTTCAAGAAGGTACTTAGAAGGGGAATTATTAGCTCAAATGAAATTTCTAGTTTTAGGTCTTTTGGTCTTTTAGGCAGCTCCGTACTGATTTACAAAGCAGTTTTACTACTTTACATTCATCAGGGGCCCCTGAAGTGGATCCCAGTGTCCTGCTCAGCTCACTGGGGGAAGAAAGACATAGAGACAGAGTCAGAGAGACAGATACAGGGAGCCAGATACAGGGACCAGTGCTTGAGCAGTCAGAGACTTGAATAAGCAAAGGCCCTGAACACCCAGAGCCATTGATATTTATTGGTGACATCATAATTACATTGAGGTAAAGGGGCTAGGTGAGAGGACCTGTAGTTGCTATGGACATGTTACTGATACAGGCAAGACTTGTAAAGGAAAAGACAAAGCATTCTTGAATTAGGAGCAGAACAAAAAAAATATATAAGTTTTGATTAATAATTAGCCTTGTCTTTTTAGTGAAGAAGGTTTTAACTCTGGGAACAGCATTTGGATAAGTGTCACTCTGACCTCAGCAAGCAGGGTTCGGGCCACTTGCTTCTCAAAACATAGTCAATTGTGGGGTTAAATCTTTACAGCATGAACTACTCATGGCCTGCTTTGGAGACAATGAATAGGGCAGTCACCTACAACATTCCATCAACAATGTAGAAGGGTTCCTTTTTTTCCCCTCAGCCTTTCCAGCATTTGCCTTTCTTTGATTTCTTGATGAGAGCTATTATTTTTTTCTGGAGTAAGATGAATCTCAATGTTATTTTAATTTGTATTTCTCTAATGACCAGAGATATTGAAAAATTTTAATATATTTATTGGCTATTTGCACATCTTCTTCTGAGAAATGTCTATTAATTTCAAGGGCCTATTTTTTTGGTTGAGTCTTTTATTAGAGGGATCTAATTTTTTTGAGTTCTTCCTTATATTGTAAATATTAGTCCTCTGTCAGATGTCTACTTGAAAATTTTTTTCCCATTTTGTAAGTTATCTCTTCACTCTTGTTTCCTTTACTGTGGAGAATCTTTTTAATTTGATATGACTCAATTTGTTGATTATTGATGTTATTACTCATGCAATTTGGGTTCTTTTCAGAAAGTTCTTGCCTGTTTTTACCTATTTTACCAGTTTTTTTATCTTCCAGAAGATTAAGTATTCTGTTTTAACATTTAGGGTTTTGATGCATTTTATTTTTAGTTTAGTATGTGGTAAAAGATATGGGTCTAGATTCAACCCTCTGCATGTGGATAGCCAGTTTTCCTGGCAGCATTTATCAAAGAGGCTATCTTTCTTCCAGTGTGCTTTTTAGTCACTTGGCTCTTTGTCAAAGGTCAGATAGCTGAATATGCTTGGAGTTTTTTCTGTATATTCTATCCCACTGAACCATGTGTCTATTTTTTGTGCCAGTACAATGCTTTTTATTTTTTTTTAAATCTCTATAGCTTTGTAACATAACTTGATATTCATGATTGTGGTTCCTGCTGCTTTGCTCTGATTAGTCAAGAATTGCCTTTGTTTTGAGTGGGGCCTCTTCTGGTTCCATATGAATTTTAAGATTGTTTTCTTAGTTTTGTGAGGAATTCTCATGATGTTTTAATTGAGATTATTTTAAATCTTTACATCAATTTTGGATGTATACTTTTTTATGTTATGAAAAAATAAAACAAAACTGGCAGGGACAGAAGATATGTTTTCCATGTCTTGATGTCCCCCTCAATATTTTCCTTCAGCATATTATAGTTTGTATTATGGAAGTCTTTCACTTCCTTTTTAGGTTAATTCTTAAATATTTATTTTTTTATTGGAGCTATTGTCAATGGTATTATTTCCTAATGTCTTTCTTGGTGAGTTAATTATTGGTTTTCAAGATTATATTGATTTTTGCTTGTTGATTTTGTATCCTGGTATATTGCTGTATTAGTTATTAATTCTAGAAGTCTTTTTGTGTAATTTTTTGGGTAATCTGCAGATAATGGTAATTTGACTTCTTCCTTTGCTATGCATGTTCCTTTTATTTTTTTTTTCTTGTCTGAATGCTCTGGCTAGTGTCTCGAGTACTTCATTGAACAGGTGTGATGATAGTGGACATCCTTGTCTTATTTCTGATTTTTGAGGAAAAATTTTCAATTTCTCCCCATTAATATGAATTTCACAGCAGGTTTGTCATAAATGGTTTTTAACACATTGAAGTAAGGTGCTTCTGTACCTGTTTTCTTTAGGGTTTTAAAATATGCATGGATTTTGAATTGTCTGTATCTATTGAGATGATCATATTATTTTGTCCTTACTTCTGTTTAAGTGATGTATTACATTTATTGATTTTCATATGTTGTACCCTGCTTCCATGCCTGTGATAAAGCCTACTTGATCATGCTATATAATCTTCAGATTTGTTGCATTCTGTTTGTACTATTGTTTTGAGGATTTTTACATCTATGTTCTTGAAAGGTATTGGTCAATAATTCTATTTTTTGGTTGGATTCTTTCCTGAGTTTGGAATCAGGGTAATGCTATCTTCCAGGAATGACTTTGGAAGTAATCCTTCTCTTTCAATTTCATTCAAGAGTTGGAGGAGTATTGGTGTTAGATCTTCCCTGAAATTCTTGTAGAATTAAACAATGAATCCATTAAGACCTGAGTTTCTCTTAGTTGGTAGTTTTTTTTTTTTTTTATTACAGTTTCACTTTCACTGCCTGTTATTGAATTGTTCAGGATTTTAATATGTTTTTAGTTCAATTTTGGTAATTTATATGCTTCCTGGAATGTATGCATTTCTTCTCAATTCCAATTTAATGGAGTACAGTTTTTGAAAAAATTATTAATGATTTGGATTTTAGTGGTGTCCATTGTGATTTGACCTTTTTAATTTTCACTTGCACTGATTTGGGTCTTTTCTTTCCTTTTTGGGGGGGGATAAGATTGGCTATGGGTTTGTCAATTTTGTTTAGTCTTTCGGAGAACCAGCTCTTTGATTCATTTTAGTGTATTTTTGTCTCAATTTTGTTAATTTCTACTCTGACCTTTATAATTTCCTTCCTTGTTTTAGCTTTGGATTTGAATTGTTCTTATTCTTCTAGGACCTTGAGGTGCATCATTAGGTTATTTATTTGGG
This sequence comes from Heterocephalus glaber, assembly GCF_000247695.1. The sequence goes on along the minus strand of NW_004624837.1, from coordinate 5,697,481 downwards.
TTTACTCTATTTTTCTGCTGTTGACATTCACATCTATAAACTTTCCTCTTACAACTGCTTTTACTATCTCCCAGTTGTTCTGGTATGTTGTACTGTCATTATCATTTGACTCTAGAAACTGTTGTATTTCTTCCTTGACTCATTGATTATTCAAAAATATATAGCTTAATTTTCATGCATTTTTCTTAATTTCTGTGGTTTCTTTTTCCATTGATTACTAGTTTCACTCTACTATTATCTCATAAGATGACTAGAATAATTTTGATTCCTTTACATTTATTTAAGCATGCTTTATTGGCTCATTTGTAGTCTATTTTGGGAAAGTTCCATGTGCTGCTTTGAAATATATATTTTCTTGCCATAGAAAACACTCTGTAGACATCTATTAAGTCCATCTGTTAAAAGATTTGGTGTAAATATATTTCTTTGTTGATTTTTTTTCTCTAGTTGATCTGCCTGTGAAAGTGGGGTTATTGGGGTCTCCTACTAAAGCTGTGTTTATGTTTATCTGAGATTTTATGAAAAGATTGTGGATACCTTGATTCCCATCTTCAAATATTAAACCAGTGCTTTTTATGTGTCTGGCATTAAAAACAATTCAATAGAAAAGATAAATAACTCTACCTGAATGGAGATTGAGTTTTAAACAGGAGGAAACCTCCAACTTTTTAATGTTGATTTTCTTTACCATGCACAATATAGTTCATGAAGATAAAATTAGAATAAATGTATGATTCATTCCTCTCCCTCCATGAATTTAACTTCAAAGGAGACAGACACATATATAAGGATAATATAAAATGAAGAAAAGAGGTAAAAGACAGAAGGAGATGGAAAATTGAGAGAGGAAAAGGAAAAAGTAAACAACTAATTTTGTCAAAAGCAACAATTATTTTTATTTGACATAAGCAAAATTTAGTCATTATATATCAAACTTTATTCTAAAATTAAGAGGAAAAATCAACCCTGATAAAAATCAATACAAAAAATTTAAAATGCAAATGTAGAAAAATATAAACAACTGCATTTGTAGAAATTGAATAATTTTATTATATTCTTTAATTTATCTTAGAATAATTAGTTTTTCACAAAATCTCTCAACAGCAACATAATGAAAAATGCTTCTAATTTGTTAAAATGTGCTTAAATATTCTTGAATTTTAAGTTATAGCAATAGCACCATGATGTCAACCCAACTATTTTCTTGATATATATTCTTCATCATTTCTTTGCTTACTGTCTCACTTTCATGTGGCCAATGACACTTGTTGTTTGGAGATGCCATTTTAGTTTATTTTGGAAGCCTTCCATGAGATTTCAGCTCCCCAGTGTAGTATTTTTTTATATGAATGTACTTGCACTTGCATTCATGTGCTTTCAGTTAGAAAATGTTTTTTCTTTTGGCACCAGGGATCCAACTCAGGACCTTGCGCTTGCGAGGCAGGAGGCTGCAGCACTAAGCTAAATACCTGGCCCAGAAAAAGTATTTTAAGTGTTCAAATAAATACATTTTTCACAGCAGGTAAAACCTAATCATTAAACTATTCCAACAAAAGCATTTTTAAAAATGTTACCACTGCTTAACTTTCTTTAAGTCAAAACTTAGTCTGACTTGAAACCAATACAGAAAACATTTTGTAAATTCAAATGTATTGAAGAAATGCAGTTCTATCTATTGTTTAGCCATCAATAAAAAGTTTTTCTTATACAAAATTTCAGAAGCACATGCAGAAATATAATGAGAAATCTGATCCTGTTTTCCTTTTTATCACTGTTGTATGAATATTAAATATATGAAATAATATATGAATATTTAGTGATCTTTTTCTTTCCCACTTTAAGGAAGAGTAGTAATTAAAAAAAACTTTGCAGACTTGAAAGAGCTAAATAAATATTAAGAATTTTCTAAAGTAAGTAATCAAAATGGTTTGCTGAATGTTAGATACCTCAGTATTGAAGAAGATAGCAAAATACATAAAGAAATCTTAAGCACTTCAGTATAAAATTCAATTGTAGAGATTAATACAGTTCTAAAATTCTATAGTTCTTATGTGATCACAATTGGACTTTATGAACCAAATTCAAGAAGGTCAATGTCACAAGCATTGGGATCTGTTTCTTCCATTAATTCCATCATGGAAAATATGGCACATACCTAAAGAAAGTGTTTCTGATAATTTTGTGCTTTCAGGAAAAAAGAGCCTTTTAAACAATGTTTTAATGAAAGCAGTTTAATACTTCAAATATAATTTCTAATAACTGCCTTTCATATGAGAAATAGAAATTTATTTCTTTGATAATGTTCTAACTTTATATTTCAGTGCTAATTGATTGAAAACCTGAGTGGCTTTTGAAGTTAATTTCAGGGTTTTGTTTTTGGTTTTGGGGGGGTTTTTTGGTCAAAATAATGTAATTCCATTCTATCAAGCTGAGATTTAAAGATTATTTTTCTTCTACTTTCCAGAATTATGCTTTCAAATATTATCAAAATAAAGGTCTATTTTATTTTAGTGCTCGCAGGAAAAAAACCACACAATTTCTAAAACCCTAAGCAAACATTTAGAAACATATGGTAATTGAAAAGTCATAATCTGGCACTATAGTAACTGCCTGTTTATACAAGAGAATTTTGTTATTTGAATACTGCTTGTCATCTAATCTGCCAAAATGTAATATCAAATATGGGCTTTATTTAGAAGAGACACAGCCTGTGGTTCTTTAAATTTATCCAACCTATATTGAACCACAAACTGAATTCTAGTTTAAATACATATTTTATGGTGCAGCATTTACTTGAGGTAATCAAAATTACCATTTCATATTAACTATTTTGCAAAACTATTATGCTATATTATCCAGTAGCTACTGCATCTATTTTGGAAAATTCATTCTTATTTAATGAGCTTTAGATACAGTCTTCATGTCAATAAGTTGCATTACTCTTTGAGCAAAAGTATAAATCATCATTTATAAATCAATTCATGTTTTAATATGCCAGATGGTAGCTATTGAAAGGGATACTGTGATAAATAAATTTGTAAATTGAATGATCATCATCAAATTTTTTCTTGTGAATCCATATAGAGAAATATTTGGTTATTTGAGTTTAAGTCACACTCGGATCTAGAAGTTTTGGAGACTCACTGGAAAGAATTAAAAGCTTGAAATGATACTAAACAATTTAATAGTAATTATAAAGAAATTGCCATTAAATTGACAAAAGTACTGCAAGTTGAATACAAAAGCATACATGGATATCTCATTATTCATTTGATACCTCCCAGGATGATGTATATTCTATATGACTATAACAGCTTATTGTCCTAACCATGTGTCACAATTCACTAATAAGGCCATACATATATTTCCAAGGTCCAGGGCATAATCATTTGTCTTTGCTCCTCTTTAAATGATATGTAATATCTTTACTTCCTTATTCTTAACAAGCTATATCCTATTATGCAGTACATTGATTTGATTGGCCAAGTAATGTTCTCTTCTTGTATATATATTCTATCTGTATGTATACTGCACTCAGTTGTAGTAAAAACACGTTATACACTACACATAAAGTACTGAAGCATTTCTCATTACACCATGTACCACAGAATACCGATTGAGGACTATTAAAAATAATTAAGCAGGGGATGTGCTTTAATCAGTAAATGTCTTTGACTGCACATGGCTTCTATATCTTGATCACTATCCAACTAAAATTAACTGATATTTATAAACACAGACACACATGCTTAAATATCACATGGTTTATCTTACATGTGACACCCAAAATATAAAAAAGAGCAAAATAAAAGAAAATAGGAAATAAGGAGTTAGATCTTTTACAAGGGGGAGGGGGTTAGAAATGGATGAAGTGGAAGGAATAAGAATGGAAGGGGATGTAAAAGAGAATTAAGTTTATTGTGGACATGTCCCAACTCCACATGAGGAATGTGGTCACTATGTACTGCAAATATGTACTAATGAAAAATAAAAATTAAAGAACAAAGGAATTATAAAACAATCTTCATGGAAATAAAGAATACAATATTTTATCACAATAAGTGAAGTATCAAAATAATCCCAGCAATTTAAAATGGAAAGACCTAAACATTAAAACAGAAACACTAAACCTGCCAGAAGATAAGTTAGGTAGAACTCTTGAAGACATTGGTGTAGGAAAAGACTTTATGAACAAAACCTCAGTGGCCCAGAAAGTAGCACACATAATCAACAACTGGGATCTCATCTTTTTAAAAAAGCTTTTGCTCAGCAAGAGAAGCAACCAACAGAATGAATAGAAAACCTACAATGTGGGGAAAAAAACTTTTACCAGCTGTTCTTCAGATAAAGGACTGCTATCTAGAATATATAAAGAACTTGAAGTAGTCATATCCCCTCAAATTTAAAGACATAATAAAAAAATAGGCATTTGGAATGAATAGACATTTCTCAAAGAAGTAGGAGCAGCAAATAAACATAGGAAAAAATGTTTAACATCATTGGTCATTCAAGAGATTACAAATGAAAGCAAAGCTTAGATTCCATCTCACTCCAGAAAGAATGGCTGCTATCAGAAATAAATAACAAATGCTAACAAATGCTAGAAAGGCTGTGGGGAAAAGGAACCTTTCTCTACTGTTGGTGGGAGTGTAGACTGGTGCAAGTACTGTGGAAATCGGTGTGGAGATTACTCAAAAAATTAAAACTATAGGTTTAATTTGACTCAGCTATTCTCTTTCTTGGTATTTTCCCCAAAGAATTAATGTATAATAGATATTGTGAAATAGGAAGAAAATATTCAAAGGGGAAAGGGGACCGGGGGTGGTGGGAGAAGGGAAATTTAAAAAATGAAAAAAGAAGGAAAAAACGGAAACAGAGCCTTTGTAAATAGGGAGGGGTAGGGGGTTGAAGGGAGGGAAGGGAAATGGGAAAAGACAAGAGCCAAGATATATCATATACAGGTATAGATTCCCAATGATGAATGTGATCATAATGTGTACCTAAAATGTACCAATAAACTTAATGAATAAAAAAAAAATCCCACCAATTATGTATGTCAGCATATTTTTGTAAATTTAATAAAAAGACTTGAATAGATTTAACATGTTTCTAAACAACCATATGAGTACTCAAATAATAACCAATCTTTTGATCATCTGACAGAAGAGTATTTAATGCTTTTTCAATTATGGATGCGGGGGTGTAATTTTATAAAAAGCATATATAACCAAGATTATTTGGATAAAAACAAAATTATGACCTTATTTTAACAATTGCATCTTAGAAAGTTACTCTTCTCCTTCAGTCTAGGTTTGGCTAATGTGAGTTGCCTGTCCTTTGAGTCACTGTCAGCATGGAGGCAAAGATTGAAAGTGTTAATGGAGTGAGGCTTCTTCTCTTATAGAATGTAGACTCTGAATAGCATCATGTAAACAGACTGAGCCATCATGATGGGTAATCCTTTTGAAAAAGAATTGACAGCAGGCCAACTTCTAGGTTTGAGTGAGCCTCTCATAGACTAAAGCAGCCTAGACTCAAAGAGCCATCAGACACTCAGAGTACCTTAGAACATAGTGTCGATAATTCTGAAAATAAATCAATAATTAAGCTCAAACTAAAGGTATTAATCCTAGGTCTCTTAAGTCTTACAAAACTGGGAGATATAGAGTTCAGCAGCAACTTCACTGGGTTTCAAGTAATGCAGGAGAAAGGCAGAGTTTAAAAAGACAAAAGCCACAACTTACCAAATTGTTTTGCAGAAAGTGTCATTGGTATATGGGTACAAAAGTCTACTAGTTGTCACAGTCCAGGAGTTGCAAATGCAGAAAGAGGAAGTGAGCTCCTGGATATTCATGGTTCCTGTGGTTTGGCCCAGTGAAAACTCCTCAGTTCAGAAAGCACATGGCCCTACTCTCTCAGTGGCTCCTGGGTTTAATGGGGGTTTGAACCAAAGTGTAGCCACTTTATGGTCTCAGTCAACAATAACAGAGTTTAACTATTTTAAAGCACTTGATTTTGGGTTTTTGCTACATAGCCAGTGTTAACATATGTTTGGAATCAAATAAACTTAGCTATAATCTTGGTGTGGAATACTTGCTGCCAATAGTTCCCAATATAAATACTTATATTTTCTTACATTTACTTTTTCATTCTATAAATAAAACAAGTTAAAATTATCTTAGAAGTTTGTAAATAAATTAATACTGCAATGTAGATTAAGCAATTATTACTATCCCTTGTACATAATAAGTCCAGTATATAATTCCATTACCTTTATTTTTTAAAATGCTGAATATGGTAGTTAAGCTGGATTGTCAGCTTGGTTAGTTAGGAAGCTGCCCTGGGCATTAGTAAAATGCCCTTCTGAGTGTGTCTGGGTGGGTCAGGAGAATGTTATCTTTGAGTCTATATCTGGTTTCTCACCCCTTCTTCCCTGGCACTGTTCTGCTTTTCTACTTCCTGACCTCCATGAACAAAGTATCTTTGCTCTTTCATATCCTTCCACCATATTTCTTCCATGCAGCCAGCCATGGACTCAATCCTCCAAAGCCATGACCCAAATTAAGCCTTTCCACCATTAAGTTGTGAGTATCAGGTATTTTGATCCAGGAATAGGAAAACTGACTAATGAATTATATGCCAAATTATATGTCTTTTAAAGCAAAAAAGTGATATAAGATAATCTATGGAATTTCTAAAAAAATTATGATAATTTCTCTTATACATGTATTTATTGTCAGAAACTATTCTGAGAATTAATCTGGAATGCTTCAAGACTTATACATGGAGAGAAATGTAAAACTTCTCAGTGAGCTTTCACATATATAAGGTATATAAAATATTTATTATGTTGCTACTATTGATAAATATAAATATTATAGAGTTACTATACCATTAATATATCAGGTAGATAAAACAGATGCAATGAAATTTTTCTTTATCATTTTATTTCTTTTT
>NW_004624837.1:5676704-5689949 GCF_000247695.1 Heterocephalus glaber | reverse complement strand
GGGGGGGGGATGAAGGAAAATAGAAGTAAATGGCAGCAACAAAATGCGTTGAGAGTTATGGCAAGAGAGCAACTCTATTGGAGAACAAGGAAGGAACATTGATCATATTTTAGAGTATATGAAATACAGACGATATTTAGAGAGGACATTATTAATGTGAGTGATTTTAAGCAGAAAATGAAATGTCCATTGGAATGTATTGCACTTGATATCACCTAATTGTTGAAAAAGTAAAATATGATTATTATTGTTAAATATTTTTAATGTGCACAGAGTTTTGTCATTTTTAAAAGAATATTTTATTTAGCTTGTGTGAATCACCTCCCTGGAAAAATATTAATTTGCTTCCACTCTTCTACAGTCATCTGGGATTAAGTGTACTGATGTGCCTTGATTTATGGTGGAGTCACATCCTAATAAATGCATCAAAAATTGAAAATACAAGTAGAAAATGCATATAATACACCTAACCAACCAAACATAATAACCTAGCTGTCTACCTTAAATATCTACATTTATACACCTACATTTATACATTTATACATTAATACATCTCAGTCTACTTCAAAACATCTACATTAAATTTTACAGTTGGGTAAAACCATCTAACACCCATTTTTATAATGAAGTGTTGACAATCTCATGTAATTTATTGAGTATGTATACAGAAAATGCTGGCAACGTAGTAGACTGTAGACTGTTTCCCATCGCGATCATGGGGCTAACTGGCAGCTGCAACTTGCTCAAAAGAGTATTGTACTGCATGTCACTAGTGTAGGAAAAGATCAAAATTCAATATTCAAAATGTAGTTTCTGCTGATTCCTCTCACTATTATGAAAGCCAAACCAAATCCTAAGACAGGAGCCATCTGTAGTTCATTATTAATTTTCCATCTTCCCAAATCAAACAAAAATTACCATAGCATCAGAATTTGCTACTTCCTGAATTATTGACATCAATTTCCCGCCTATAATGCATCGAAATACTGCTGTGTACTAGTAATGTTCTTTAAGTGCCTATAGTAAGAAACATCACTTTGGAGCAAAAAGAAGGGAGAATTTTGGCTGCTTCAGAAAGTAATATCTATATAGTAAAAGAGTAAGTACTCCCTCTGTTTTTGTTTTTATTCCGGTTGAGTAAAAGATCTCTCTTTAAATTAAGAGTGGTGGGTGTACCTGAGCCACATTCCCTTCCGACTTATTTCCTAATGTGAGAGGTTTTGTTTTCACAAATAAACATACATGGTTCTGATTGTGTTTCAGTCCAATTTCCTCTATATTATAGTTGTTCCTCAGTCTTTAGTGCACATCAGAATCACATAAAGGGTTATATAAAGACAGACCACCAGGCTCTACTTGAGAGTTTCAGATTCAGTGTGTAAGGTAGCTTGCATTTGTAACAGATTCCTGGGTGATTCCTACTAGTCCGGCTTGTCCAGAAACTACACTTGGAAAACCAATGCTCTAGTTAGTGAAACATTTCTTTAGTTTGCTGCAAAGTTTTAAATGTTATATTTTGATTATAAGTAATTTTGTCTTCTTATCTATGTTATTAGAATTATTTTAATAAATATTTACATGCTGTATTCGTCAGCTTTCCAATTGCTGGAACACAGTACCCAACACAATTTAAAAGAGGAGAGGTTTAATTTGGCTCACAATTTCAAAGGTATTAGTCCATGACTGGCTGGACCCAAGGAAGAAACATCATGGTGGAAGGGAGTCATAGAGCAAAGCTGCTCAATTCATGGCTACTGGGAAGCAGAGCAGGGGAACAGCACCTAAAAGAAAGTGACAAGGGTTATATACCCAAAGTTCTGTCTCCATGGCCCATCCAGACATACCTAGAAGTGAGCTTTACTAATCTACTATGCATTTTTTATCCACTCGGGTTGACAGTCAGATCAATTGTAACAGATGCTCTACAAGGAAAACATACTTGACACAAACTAAAACCAGAAGTTAACATTTTCCTAAAATGCCTATATTGATTTGTCTATATAGTACTAAAGATGACATAAAGATAAAGTTGGAAGTAAAAATCCAGAGATGAATCACCATTGACATCCACTGTTGAAACATTTTTCTTATTAATTATATTGGTACATTTAAGGTATACAATATAATGACATTCATCATTGGAAATTTGCACCTTTACACAATCCATATTGGTTCTTATTTTTTCGCCATTCCCCTGCCCTCCCTTCAACCCCTCCACCCTTCCCTATCTACAAAGACTTTGTTTCCATTTTTTCCTTTTCTCATATTAATTGCATTCTCTTCTTACTTTTCCCCTACCCCTCCCTCTTCCCCTTCTGCACCTTTTGTTCCAATTTCCCATTATCTATTATACCTTTTAGTCCTTATTTACACTTTCAGTTTCTCACACCAGAGAAACTATTCGGTATTTACACATTTGTGTCCTATTTATTTCACTTAAGACTATTCTGTCAGTATGCATCCATTTAGCTAAAAATCTCTCTAGTTTCTCATCATTTATGGCTGAGTAATACTCTATTTTATTAAAAACACACACACACACATTTTCTTTATCTGTCTCTAGTTGATGGGAAATTGGGTTGTTTCCAAGTTTTAGCTATCACGAATTGTGCTGGTATCACTGTGGTATGATTCTTTTAATTCTTTGGGGAAGATACCCAGCAGGGGAATAGCTGGGTCAAATGGGACTTCCAATCCTAGTTCTTTGAGGTATCTCCATACCGATTTCCACAGTGGTTGCACCAGTCTACACTCCCACCAGTAGTGCAGCAGGGTTCCTCTTTCCCCACAGCCCCACTAGCATTTGTTATTGGTTGACTTCATGATAGCAGCCATTCTTTCTGGAGTTAGGTGGAATCTCAGGGTTGTTTTCATTGGCATCTCTTGAATGACCAGTGACGTTAAACATTTTTTCATATGTTTATTTGTTCTTTCTACCTCTTTACCTGAGAAATATCTGTTCATTTCAGATGCCCATTTTTGGATTGAGTCTTTAAATTTGGGAGGTCTGATTCTTTTAAGTGCTTTATAGATTCTAGATAGTAGACCTTTGTCTGAGGGACCGCTGGTGAAAATTTTTTCCCACATTGTGGGTTGTCTCTTCACACTCTTGGTGGTTTCTCTTGCTGGGAAGAAGCTTTTTAGTAAGAAAAGATCCCACTTTTTCCAAATAAATACGTTTCAGAGTTTAAGTTACTGATACTCTTAAGAACTTTATACAAAGTAACATTAAGTTAACATATCATTTGAATTCTAGAATTGTCTAAGTGTATAATTGGCTAGGTTTCTTTCAATTTTCTATTTTGGAAATCCTAGACTTCTAAAGCAATTAATCAACGTACTTTAATTTGCAATTTTCACCTGCTTATTTTGTAAGTTTAAATATTATAGCAGTTACATTTGGGCTGGGTTAAGTTAAATCAATGACAATAAAATCAATGCCATTCTTTGGGAAATCAATTTGAACATTTAAATCAGGTTTTTAAACTCTTGGATAATCTACCGGCTACCGTTTATCAGGCATCAATAAGTTCAATTGATTGTAGTACACATATTATATAATGCTCTGACTCTTAGTTAACTTTTGTGAATTAATTCTGATTTTGTATGAACTTATTTTAATGCTCAAAGCATTTTAAGTAGCATATAAAATGTATTTTAAATTGTTCCAATTGCAGACTTTTTGGAAGCATTTTTTTCCCAGATGACAATGGATTATGTAAAAAGACAAGGAAGTTTTATTGTATCTCTTTATTTATAATATTTTATATTAATCTTATATTTGGACTCATATTTTAGAGCTTTAGTGGAATCATAGATAACTTCAATGAAAAATTGTCTTAAAAACCACCTCGCTTACAGAAACATTCTATTTCAATCTTGGGTTGGTTATATGTGCCAAAGACAGCCCAAATGAAATATGACTAATTAAATACTTTAGAAACCTATACCACTCTGATCTAACTTTAAATGAATATTATTAGTTATCTATTGCTGCCTAACAAATTGTTCCAAGAAGTTGGTGCCTTCCAAGAATATCAAATATTTACTATCTCACAGTTTCTCAGGGGCACAGATACAAGAATTAAAATTTCCATATTCAAGCTCTATAGTTGTAGCTCAAAGTTTCTTAAGAGATATCAGTCAAACTATTGGATTGATTTTAGTCACATGAAGCATTCTAAGCTGCTACACTTGATATGTACATCTGCTTCCTTGAGCTAATGTGCATGCTTCATTTACTTGCTTGGTAGGTAAATGTAAGTTGTTGGCAAGAAACTTTATTTCATCAATATTTTGACTATCCTTAGGCCAGTTAGTTTTCCCAACAGCGAAGCATCCAACAGAAGCCATTTTAGTGGTCACAATGACTTTAATGACCTAGCCCTAGAAATGCTCTTAAACACTCTGAAATATCTTGTTTCTTGCACAGATCAATTCTGTTCAGTATGGGAGGAAAGTATGCAAACACAGAAATGGAAACCAGGAGACAAGATAAATGAATACCATACCATATCTCAGATTATGAGCAACACTATGGACAGCTAAACTTTTATTTATCCTACCTAATTTTGTGGATTAATGATTCATATTAACCCATCAGTTTAACATGCTTCTGTTTAGATAGGGATAGCTTTTCAATGCTTTTCTTTTCTTACAACAAAATATTCTGTATACTTCTAAAATTTACTTATTTTGTCGGGGATTTAGCTCAGTGGTTCTGCTGCCTGCCTCGCAAGCGCAAGGACCAGAGTTCGATCCCTGGTACCAAAAAAATAAATAAATAAAATTCACTTATTTTATTTGTTTCTCTTCCTGGCTCTATTTTTGTTAGGCAATATTCTCTCTAGCAAATATATTAAATTTTGTTCAAATGGTAGTAGATTATAAAATACACAAACACAGGAACCTTCTAAAGCAATCTTTGCAGTTGTTAACAATGTTGGAGATCTACCCAGTGGTATTCTACCACCAAGCTACATCCCTAGCCCTGTTTCTTCACAATAAGTTCCCCACTTATGAATAATTTCCATTCCAAGAGAACATTTCTAAGTCAGATTCATTGGTAAGTCTGACAAAGTGAGTCTTATACACCTCTGACACACTTCTGGACATCCCGAGCTCTGAGTGAGCACTGTACTGCTATACACTATCACATTGTAGAGTAAGCACACAACAGCACAACTGGGACAAGGTGGGCAAACACATGATCTATTTCCACTATCTGTTTGAATCTATGAATATTCATAATGGGAGATGTTGATGACTGTAAAAGTTTACAACTTGAATGTTTGTAAGCTGGAGACCTGTATTTATTTATTTAATTTTGAGACAGGGTTTCATTTGGACACCCAGGCTGGTCTCAGTCAACAGTCTTTCTACATTAACCTCGCAAGTAATTGGGGTTACAGATATATAGTACAGCACCCAGCTGAATGCAATAGATTTTATTATGAATATTTCAAATTTATGAAAGAAAAACAAAGGAAACATTGTGTTGATCACCAGAAAATCAATGACCCATTCAGTGACCCATACATGTAGTTCAATTTGGTGGCTTTACATGAGTTACCTAATTCCTGGGGAATGCCAAGTTTTCGTATTTTTCCTCAAAGTATTCTTTCCCTTTCATTGCTTCTCCTAAGTAAATTTCATGTGAAGTGATAGCCTCCACTGTCTGTTTGAGTCACAAATCTGTATTTCTTGCCCAGACTTGTCCCCTGAGCTCCCAATCCAATTTTCAACTGCCAATTTGTCAGCATGATGTACTGAAAACAGAGTGTGATTTGGAGTTAACAGACATGAATTTAAATTTTATCTCTGTAACTGTATCAGTTTTGTGATATTAGGTACACTACCTAATAATTCTAACCATCTCTTTCCCATTTATGGAATGACAATAATAATATATCTCCACAAAATATATTGTGAAGATTAAAGATCATAATGTATGACAGCAATTATCAAGCAGAAATGATTTCATCAGCCAAGGGAAATTGTCAATGTCTTGAAATATTTTTCTTGTTTTCACAGCTGGGGAATAGAAGCACTAATGGTATGTAATATTTAGAGCTTATAAATACTTTTAAACACCCTCTAATGCACATAACTACATTCCACCATGCAATGGACAATTAATTGTATGTGTGAACTTAACTGGGTTCAGATATGTGAGCAAACGTTATTTTAGATATTTCTTTGAAGATAGTGGGGTGAGATTAACATTTGAATTAGTGCAATGAATAAAATTGATTCCCCTTGTTAATGTGGGTGGACGTGGTCCATTCATTTGAATGCATAAACAGGACAAAATGATTGACACTCCCCCTACCTAGAGAGAATTCTTCCTGCCTGATTGCCTTCGAACTGGGACACTGACTTTTTCAGGTTTACCTTAGACTTCAAATTTTGCTGAGTCTTGAGTTTCCTGGTTCACTCCCCATCTCCTAAGACTTAGCCTGCACAAACACACAATCCCCTTTTATATCGTGATACCTCGATTGTCAAAGGGCTCCAAGTTCAAATTTTCCTCTCTTCAAGCATCAAAGTTACAACAACAACAACAAAATTTGCCCCATGTTCATACCTGCTTGATAGTTAAAACAAAAATCCAACTTGAAAAACACCTATAGGGGTCGAGTGAGTCATGCATTACCTCTCCTTGGGCATGCAAAGGTGGCATAATGCTTCAGTCTCAGCTCCCATGTCACTCAGGCATGTACTGTGCTTGTGTTAGTGTGCTAAAACAATCATCATAATGTTTTTCATATTTTGCCTTTTATTTGGGTAAAATATTGTAACCACATCTCCAAAGACAGTGATATCAGCAGTAAAGCTAAGAGGAAAACTGTAAGAACCACGATAGAGTTAAAGATAGAAATCATTGTGAAATTTGTTAAAGTCCTGGAAAATGAATATATAAATGTAAATTGCAGGCCTCTGAACCAATTATTTGGTTTTCCACCATTTCTTCTGGGAAAAATATATTCAATTCTTGAACTTTTTGGTGTTCAAACAGGAATTTGGAGTGAAATGAGCTTGACAATGAGGTATCACTGTAACACACAGATAGACAAAGGAATAAACAATGTATGATTGATTATATATCTTCGAAGAATCCTGACTACTGCACACATCCAAAACCATCTGGTCTAAAGTGTTAATAGCGGCCTGACTGAGACATTTTCTTGTTCCTAGGCATATGAGACAGCACCTTATAAATGAAAGGTTGTCAATAAATGTGCAGTAAATGAAAGTACCTGTAGTCTTCTAGAATTTGATATTAAGTTAACTGAATGACTAAAAATAAAACTTTTCAATACCCAAGGGTGTTTAGTAAAACTGATGAATGTATATAAAAACATAAAAATTTTCAGGTCTGATCAAATGCATATGTGCATTTTTATAAAACATCAGTTATAAAATTTTGGTTTGCTGATATTTTGGCAGTTCTAATCTTTACATTGATTATCTTATAGTGTGTTGTTGTGTTAGTGGTTGGTAATATGTACATTGATATTAGTGATGTGTGTTGAGGATATGAGAAAAATATTGTTTCCAATTTCTAAATTCAGTTTAGATGTTTGAATAATGAAGATCGCTTATCTCTAAAATTCTAATACAAGTTACCAAGCATGTTCTGTTAATAATTTTAATTAAAAATGGGAAGTGTTTTCTAATTTTTTAACTTTCAACATTGTTATTGTGGTTTGATTATTTTTAAATACCGAGACCTTTAGGTTGAGTGAGTATCTGCATATGAAAGTGACATACGTTTTTAGTGCTATTGGAAATCTTCTTTTAACTTCAATTTTTATTAGAAAATGAATATGGAGTGATTGTGGAAATTATTTTATATTAATCAGAAGGAAAGAAAGGATGAGAGAAAAGGAAGAAAGATACAAAGAGAGACAATTTATAAGAGAAAGAAGAGAAAACTAACTAAATAAATATTATCTAGGTAAAATACAGTGTTGTATTTCCACAAATATTTTAAAGCCTTTTCCCTATAAAAATGGAAGCACTGATACTTTTATGTTTTGTTTTTGTTTTATCATATTTATGGGATCCAAACAAAAATGTAAAATAGGCATTATAATTTTGTAGATATTTTACAGTTCGTGTATGTCTTTAGACTATAAAATATATAGATGAAATTCAATAATGTCTAACACTATCCATACAAGGTGATTATAAGAATGGAAACAGTTAGTTCTATAAGTGACTATATTGCACTCCTAGCACCCACTCCCTAAACTTAAAATGAAATAGAGTAGTTGCAAAAAATATGTGATGCCTTAGATTTTAGGTTCTGGAGATCACAGGTGGCATAATTCCTGCCTATTTCAAACCAGGTGTACTGAGGTACACAGGCATGAGTGGGAGACAGTCATTCCTTATCAAGCCATCATGAGGCCCCAGGCAGCATAGTCCCCAGTTCTAGCCTTCAAATAACTCACAGGTTTGTATGCGGTTCTTCTTTCTTGGATCTCTGCCATCTGAACCATGATATATTTCAGAAATTTCAGTTTTCTGCAGTTGGATCTTTAACTTTCTCCTCAATACGAGAAAACCATGAACATACTGACTGCTGACTGTCTACCAAGCACTTTGGCCAGTTCTTTAATCATACCACCTCATGCACTTTTTCTTCTGAGTCCAATTTCCAACATTCTTAAAATTAGGCTTTCAGATACAAAGAAGTTTTTGATCTCCCGGTCTTTACTTTAAGTAGGCATGCATATTCATTTTTACATTTCCAGAATCGCCAGTCTGAAGAAAGAAGCTGTATTTACTCCTCATCCTCCATATCAGAGACATACACTAAACAAGTTTTTATTATACACCAAGAATTGTGCCGGAAAAGTTAGTCTAAGGGCAATTCGGTGATAGAGGATTCATGTTCTCACTGGGCATACAAAACAGAAATTAAAGCACCATTATTACTGTTTATTTTTTCACTCATTCTCTATTTTGTGCTGGATTAAAAAAAAGAATGCAAATTTCCTAATAATCACTATCACTATAATTTACTTTAAAGAAACATTTATTTTCATAACCACATCACCAAAAACACAAAGATAGCTGCTGTTTCTCTTTTTTTAACTCTAAAGAGAGACAACATGTGGTATATTTTCTGTAAATTTGTCTGAATAATAGCTCTGTTGGGTAGAATATTATTCAATCACAATGTTTTATTCCTTAAACTCTGGAAATTGTCAGATTGTGCTCGTTTTTGTTTTTTTTTCCTCTATTGATGACCAGTTTTCATTGCCTGAATAGTAGAGGAGTTTATTTTATTTATATAATACTCAGAATGGTTTGTTCATCATTTAATTTTGCTTGATAGACAATGAATCCTCTTAACTGAGGACTCACATGAAGTAAAATTTTATATCATCTTACATTTTAGAATATTATTTATTTCAAGATATTTACTAAAAGCCTACTTATGACTAGGTCACTATGCTTCCACTAAAGATCAGCCTTTTAATGGGAACAAAATATACTTATACTTTAACAATTTACGCTGTAGTTTTATATGCTTTGTTAACTTTGGATTTCATACAAAAAAATAAGTCACTGTCATAATATCCAGTAGTACATTTTCTTTTTCCCATTTCTAACAGTTTCCTCACTGGAAGACAACATTCAAAGTATAGTTAATTGATAAATGTGAGGGTCAGCTGGGAGTATATGGTGCCACTTTAAAGAGATTTAATTTACTAATATAAAGTAATCATATAACATTCATATTCTGCATGCATCATCCTTATTTTTTTAAACTTTGAATAGAATATTCAACTATTGTTATATATAGGGGACAGGGTCTTTTTTTTTCTTTCTTTTTTTTTTTGGTGCCGGGGATCGAACTCTGGTCCTTGCGCTTGCAAGACAGGCAGTGAAATCACTGAACTAAATCCCCAGCCCTATTGTTGTATATAAATAAATTAAATATTTTATGAAGATGATGTTCTAGCTGTTCACCAAAGGAAAAACCCATGAAAATATTAGAAAAGCCTTATGCTCTCATGCTCTCATTAGACCATACAAGGTGAAAATGAAAGTTAAACATAAAATAACTATATATCTGTTTCTTATTATACATAATATGATTTTATGTCAAAAATCTCTTTTCAATACAAATTTACATTTAAATAAAGTCTTAAAGAGTACAATTGCTAATGAACCTAACTGTTGACAAGGTTAGGACAAAAAATGTGGTAATCCCATGATGTGCATTCACAGAGGAATAATTTATGCAAGTATTTGCATTTCCTGAAGCTTTATTAGTGATTTCAGTGGAATGATTCTGGAGGATTAATTGCTTGGGTTTGCACAAGTTCTTTATTTATCATCATTAAATGTCCTGTCTAAGGAGGTTTTTTATGCTGTAATGTATCACTTACTAAAATTCTCCTTTTGGCAAGCTGACAAAAAAATCTTAGATGTTGTTCTTCTAATTAAATTGCTTGAATCTAACAATTATTTCCAATTTGTTGAACTTAATAAAGAAGCTGAATCAGTTGTTAAATATTTTTGAATGAGATCTATTCCTGCAGATAGTAAACAAAGGATTTCAAAATATTTAATATATAATATCTGAAAATCAGACATGAAATTGCATTTCTGTATTCTGAAGTAAGAATTTGATTAAGACAACAGTGCACAAATATAATCATATTATCTAAGTAAATTCATAATAAAGAATTATAAAATACACACACACACAAAAAAGAATTATAAAATAATTATAAATATGGGCATTCATATAAGTTAAACTTAAAGAATGGTGCATGTTATTTTTATTGAGTTATAATTTTATATGCATAAGATACATGGATTACTGGAAAATGATAATATCATAATATTATCAAATGAATTTCCAGAGCAAGATAGTTACTTTGATATGAATCAGTAAATTAAAATAATTTTTACTAAAAATTGTATTGACAATATTCACAATAATTCATTTGATATGTTCATTGTCTTCCTTCTAATTAAAACTAAGTATATATTTAGTCTTTATTTTGTGTACATCTTATCCTAGTTATTCTCTGGATATATTTTAGTTCTGAAAGTAAGAAGAAAACCAATTGGATTAGATAGATTATTTGAATGGATTTATTTACTTCTAAGAGTAAAGGCTTTAAGTTATGTGCAAATATAAAGCAACACACAAAATAATGTGTGCAGAGCAAGGGAAATATTTGAATTCTTAGAATTCATAACTTTAAGCATAATAAACAGAAGTAAAAAGTGAATGAGACAGTTACATATATTATATAGAAAAAAAATTTGTACTATTTTTTGAGGGTAAAGTGAATTTGGTATGAGAAGAGAATAGGCACTAGCCAAACTTGCTATTTCTTTATTGTATCATCTTGGGCATATCTTTCAATGGGTCTTGGCCTTTTTCAGGAAATGATAAAAATATACTTCATATAAATAGGGTGATGTTTAAAGCAATGCATATACGAATATCTAGTTGGTATATCTGATACAGTCAGTAAGTGTTTAAAAAATGTAAGAAAGCTGCAGTCAATTAAGCTGACTGGGTTCCTCTGCTGGTGGGTGCCCAGTGTGCAGTGGCTGTGAACAGCAATCTCCTTGGTAGTGTAAGTGGCCTGTTGCTTGTATGGGCTGCTCCAAGGAACCTTGGAGACACTGATTCCAGGCAGATGTTCATTGTCTGACCTCCTGCCATCCCTAATCCAGGCTCCAGACAGGCATGCGAAGTGCCTTTGGGAAGCCCCAGTGCACAGTGGCAAGGGTTCACATTGGACAGGTCATCATGTCCATCCGCACCAAGCTGCAGAACAAGGAACATGTGATCGAGGCCTTACACAGGGCCAAGTTCAAGTTCCCTGGCCACCAGAAGATTCACATCTCCAAGAGGTGGGGCTTCACCAAGTTCAATGCAGAGGAATTTGAAGACATGGTGGCTGAGAAGTGCCTCATCCCTGATGGCTGTGGGGTGAAATACATCCCAAACTGAGGTCCCCTGGACAAGTGGCGGCCCTTGCACTCCTGAAGGCTTCCATTGTGCTATCCCTCCCCTCTAACAAGTTCATTAATAAATCTTATCTCTGCCCCACCTAAAAAAATATATAAATTTTAAAAGTGTAAGAAAGTATAAAAGTACAACATCATAATACAGAAACCAAAAAGTATCTTATGAGAAACAGCTTTCAAACACTCTATATGACTGTCTTCACACAATAGTCCCCTTTAAGCCAATGAGAGCTCATCAGTATCAAAGGGTTGACTAACAACCTTGTTGAGATTATACAGAAATTTAATTAGATATTCCATTAGAAGTTTGTCAATTCCCCTTCAATTTTAAGATTCTATGTTTTGTGGCAATGTTATTCTGATTATTTTGCAATTAAACCTTTATTTTACCAGAAAGGATATACAGAGTATAATTATTAAAACTTGGGATCTAGAATCCTAACTGATTATATTTCCATTCTCCTCATGCTTATGTGAATTTTGGCAAATTGTATTAGCCCATTGAAATCAATTTTCTTGAGTCATGCTAAAAACACCCAAGCAGCCTGTGTCCTGGCAGCAATCCACTGGATCCCCAGCCCTGCTCCTTTGGTCTCTTCTCTCTATATCCACCTGGTTCCACACTACAAAGATGCAGAGGAAACCGGACCACCAGACCACTGTACTAGAGCTAATCAAGTTCTTAGCATTTAAAGAATTCCTGCCCAGAGGTAGGGGCTTCTGAGCTGCTGTCCCACTGCTCCTGATCCAGAGGAAGGGGCTGCCTGGCCACCATCCCTCCTGCCGCTCCCAGCTCAGAGGAAAGCGCTTTTGGGCTTCCATCTGTCCCACCGCTCCTGGCCCAGAGGTAGGGGTTTCTGAGCTGCTGTCCCACAGCTCCTGGTCCAGAGGGAGGGGTTTCTGGGACGCCATCCCTACCACCACTCCTGGCCCCTGGCCCACCTCTCTCAGCCCAAAGGAGGTGAGCTGCACAGATGCCAACAGCACCCCCCCCGTCCCCCCAGTCAAAATGAGAAAACATGTAAATAAGTCTCAAAACCAGACTTCCAGATCATCTGCAGCAACCCCAAAGGGAAATGAGATGGAACACTCTGATACTCAACCACTTGGACCCATTGAACTGGCAACAAAAGGGGATATGGAAAAAATGAAATCAGAAATAATTTCTCAGATAGCAAGAGAAATTGTGCTCCTAGTGCAAGACATGATTAATAAATCTAGAGAGGAGCT
>NW_004624837.1:5561058-5671465 GCF_000247695.1 Heterocephalus glaber | reverse complement strand
AGTTTTCTTATCTAGTTCATAGTGATAATTGTTTCTATTTTAAATGGTTAATGTGAAGATAAAATAAAGTAGTACATATTGAAAGTTTAGCAGATGCTTACAAGAAATTTGTCTCTGTCACTGTGAATGTCTTCATCATTATTAGTCTACCAACTTGGTAGAAATGACAAGCCAGTTCCCACTCTGTATAAATCTCCTTGTGAAGGAATTTTGGGGAGAAAATTATAAAACTATGATGAGACTAACTGAAAATTGAGACAAGACTGAGCAAAATATTGCTTATAAAAAATATGAATTCAGGCTGGGGATGGGGCTCAGTGGTAAAGCGCTTGCCCAGCATGCAGCAAGTTCATGAGTACTAGGTTCAGCCCTCAGCACCACAAAAACTAAATAAATAAAAGCATACAATTGTATTCCTATGTGTGGGTGGTCTCTCCAGAGGGAGACCTGGAACCCCGGAAAGCACCAAAGAAAAGGAGACAGCCTGGGGGACGAACAGCAGTTTAATTCCTCTGGCACAATTCGACAATCACAAAGGAAAGAAGCAAGGCTTTTATACATGTAGGAAAACACCTTAGTTATTCTGGCTATTGTCTTTCTGATTTTCACCTCTGATGATAACCAGTGATTTTAAGTGACTCATAAAAGCTGCAGGCGAATTCACCAGTCCCCTGTTTCCCTTCACCAATTCCGTACATCAAAGAGCATACCCCAGGCCTCTTCTTAGCAGATAGTATCAAGAAAGCAGGACAACTTTAGCCCAAATCAAGCCCACTGGCCCACCATAAACATCGCAGATGTGCATAGTGAGTCATATCTCTCTTACCACCCGTAGAGTCATTGGGTCGTGGTCCTCTGATCCCAGAAAATGGTAAATAAGAAAACTAGGAAAACCTGTTTTTCTCCTGTGAGACTTTTACAAAGTCTCTAAAAGTTTTCTGGCATTCTTTTAACAAACAGACTTGTGGAATTTCCCAGAAACGACTTAATTTTCTCAGTTAACAAACTTCTTGTGATCATTTCTTACAACTAGATAGCTGAATTCTACAATTTCCCACACCTATGAAGTACAATGTACTTGTTCAGAGAAATCTGACCTTTATGATGCTACCCTTCCAGGACCATATTCAGTGTACTGTTAATGATTCTATACTGTTGCCTAAATTTATAAATATTTCATCTTAAAGTCTTAAAATTAAAATTATCTTGGCAAACAGATTATTCTACTGTGTTAAGTGTGTTTTTCTATTTTTTTCTAATAACAAATAATATCATCAGAATGCATGACAGAGTAGGAGCTCACAAAATACAATGTGATTATAGAAAGCTAATCTTCACAGTCCCTTTTGCATTTTAACTCATCCTCAGTGTCTTTGGCCTGTTGGTTTGTATTCATTCTCCTATGTTTCCAAATTTTCTGCATCATTTAAAATCAATTTCTATTCCATATTAAGCAGAATCCACTCTGTCATTAGTTAAAAATCTCTCAGAACATTGTAGTTTAGAAGTTTTGCACCATAGATAGCTAAATTTTTTGAGTTAATTCAGTACTGGGAATTGAACCCAGGTCCTTTGCATTGAACTACATCTCCAGACTTTTATTTTTTTTTTCCTCTTTTTGGAACAGGGTCTTGCTAAGTTCCTATATTGTCTAGGCTATGTTCCAACTTGCAATCCTCCTGCCTCAGCCATCCACAGTGTTGGGATTTCAGGTGTTTGCTGCCACATCCAGACACTTTATATTTAACACAAATTTTTGAATTATCAATGAAAAGTTGAACCTTACTAGGTATATATAACTACTTGAGGTGTTATACAAATGAATGCAAAGATCGTCTTGCCAATACAAAATACACTTCAAAGGAAAAAATAAGTAGCTTTTTCTGAATCAAATATGATTGATGGAGGCTCAGGAATACACACTCAAGTTATACTGAATGACATAGTTCTCAGTAGAAGAGGTAACATGAACTTTCAAAGCCACAGAATATAGAAAGCTGTAAATCGATACATTCGACAAATGCATTGGTAGAGCACAGGTAGGTGGGATACAATGAAGCAGGGCAATGTTTCCTGTAGGTTTCAGGTGCTATCTTTAGCATTCTTAGCTTAAGTTTGGAGGCAGCTTCTAGAGGTCTGTTAAGCTTAACAATACATTAGGTTTACCTAACAGCCAGGAGAATGTTGGGTCAGGTAAAAAAGTTAAAACTGAACAGCTATTTTTCTAAAAATAGCTTAAGGTAGCCCAGGATAATTTCAGCTCTTCTATGAAATACTTTATCTCTCTACGACCAGCCCAGGTCAAATAGTTTGCAAGATTTTTACTATAGATCAGGCTTTTTCAGGGATTTTCAGATTTACTGTCTATTAATGTACAATCAGATATTACTGCTAGTTACTGGAATTATGCTTCCCAGAATAGAATTTGTAGCATCTTTCCCACTGAGTCTCATCTAAAGTATGGATACTTTGGTCACTTATTCAAATGATTAAAAGATTTTCTGGATATTTCTAAGTTAAAGAACCCCCCAAAATAGTATCTTGATGATAATATCTTTTTTGAAGTTTCCAGGGGGAGGGGAGATCAGTGGTAGAATATTGGTCTAATATGTTCTAGGTCCTGGGTTCAATTACAAGTAGCATAAAAATAAATAATAAAAACATAAATAAGTACAAAATAAAAGTTCAGATATTTGAAATTTACCACTCAGAAATTAAATATTTCTATAAATTAAAAAATATCCATTAGCCTATTTGTTAACACATCGTTCAAGTTTCATTAACTAGCATGCCTGTGTTATTAATATCAGATTTACCAGAAAATGCATAATTTTTCTTAATTTAGAAGTACAAGCTGTTTTCAAAAACTGTAGGAACAAAACTCAAAATAAAATATTGACTTAAACACTCCATTTCGGAAGTAATAAAAATAAAATATTAAATATATATATAAAATGGAGCACTAACACTATTATCCCAAACAATGATTTATGGCCTGAGTTCTACAAATCAAGGGATGGGGGTGACTCCATTACTCAGTAGGTAAGAGTTTGAAGGAAAAGTATCTTTAGTGTTAAAATCTCAAACTTGAGAAGTTTGAGAGCTAAATTTTAAACCTGCAATTGTTTGACTTTATCCTCTAGATTGTGAATAAAGGAAAGGTAATCCATAAACAAGCGAGGCCCCTTACCAAATATGGCTTCAATGACCACAGGCAATACCTGGAATCACACTGGGAAGCAAATTGGTAGTCATTGGAGACCGCTGTGCATTGGTGTGACATTCCCTGAGGCTAAAACCAATCAGCAACCAAATGATTCTGTACCCCATGAAGTCTGTAAGTGGTTTCCAGGGGTAACCTCTTTGAGAGCACATTTGAATAATCTAATTTGGAGTTTCTAATGTGGGAGAAATGATGGACAAATCACATTCTAACTGGCACCATTCCTTAAATTGCCAAAGAAAGTCTTTCATATCTGAAATAGTTTATTATGCATTTTCAAAACAAAGCCAATGTTGCTTAATCTGTGAGATAGGGTACAAATGCAAAGTTCATTTTCAGTGCTCTACATTTTTGTCTAGAGCTGAGTTTATTTGTTCTCTGTATAGTTGAAAAGCTGCCTTACTTTTTGAAAATAATAGAGGGTTCATCTTTACTTTCAAGACTGCAACACAGATTTCTGATTTTAAGAGACCCCAAATTTGCAAAATTGTCCTGCATTAAGCATGCATAAAACTTGGCTGTTCATGAGTGTGTAAGAAATATTTGTGAAACATATTGACCTAATAGGCATGATCTCAATCCTTCATTGAGTTTGCTTTATATCTTCTAAAAGACTGAAAAAGAACACATGTTGAAACCTATCACAGAATTTCTTTTTTCTTTCAGTGAAATTCTAGAGATGACATCTTTGAAAGAGGAATAGTGAGAAATTGTTTATGTGAACTTGTTCTAGCTACTAAATTGCTTTTTGAAAGATGAGCACTTTGTTGAACTAATATGTGCCTAAAGGTAATACTACCACATTGATTTCAAATATCTTGTAGAAAGTAGAAAAAACTAGGAAATTAAAGAGTACACCAAATAAGATATATTTTAGTTCACTAAGCTACTTGCTACAGTCAGTGTTGCTTCAAAAAGCATTTATTCCTACAAATATATCAAGCCTATTTATTTCTAAGTACTATATGGTATATTTTTGGTTCATCATAAATGGTGTAAGAACTTAGATAATGGAATTTTTCCTGGGGCAGAAGTGGAGTAGAAACTAGATTCAGGTTTTAAGAGGTTGTCTTCCAGGAGATAGCAGAAAAAGTTATTCATTTTAAATGTGTGAAAAAAAATGAGCAAAAACAGGACAATACAAAGAAGTCTAGAGAAACAAGCAAAAGTGAAAACAATTTGTTACCACCACAGATTCTAAGGAGAGGAGCTTAGGTTTCTTAGTAATAAATAACAAAGGATCCAGGTATGATGTTGTGTTCCTGAAAGCCCAACACTTGGTGAGGGTGAGGCACAAGGATTACAATTTCTAACTCAGCTTGAACAATTTATTAAAACCCTGTCACAAAATAAAAATAAAAATAAAAAGACCTCAGGATATATCTATAGCTATATCATCTATATCTACATTTATATCTGTATCTATATCTATATATCATGCTATATTTTGGAAGAATCTCCCATGAAAGCATTAAAAAAGAAATAAGTTAAAGTAACTAGGTATCAAGGTGGTAAAATAATTGTAGATAACAAAACAAATAGTGGAGTTTAAGACTGTGGTATCATTTATGAGAAGGTTGGCAGTGGAACTCAGATACTATGCTTTTGACTCATAGTGCCTAAATCTTCACTAAAGGAAGATGATGTTCTACCAGATATTGAAGAAAGTGTGGATGTCTGGATAACTCAAACAAGCAAGAGGCTAGTAGCTAAGGATATATTATATAACATACAGTGCCTCAAGAAGGGAAAGAGAAGTAGACTGTTTATACTGGTGATCATACTTCACTCTAAATATAGTGTGGTCTTCAGGTATGACAGATTGCTTTCTATCCCAAAATAGCAACTGCATTCATTCTCAAAGTAGGTTCCTTCAGTTGTACAGGATTATCACAATGGAAGACATTTCTCACCAAGTATGTAATAGAATTACTAAAGTTATTTTATGGGGCCAAGGCCAATTTCAGTGCATTTAATACACTGACTGTGACCCTTTGGATCACAGTCAATGCTAGAAAAGCAAAGCAAGAGGTGAAGGAAGACCATTTGCCTTTCTTCTTGACTGCCTTCACCTCTACCTAGTTGTGCCTATCAAATGGAAAAATGTATGCTATATAGTCTTAATTGGAATATATTCATGGAAGGAAACAGAAGAACTGTTTGAGCTGGTCTATTAGGCCTTTACGTTTTCCAGAACAGAAAATATTATATGTAAGAGAAATTTAAATATTTCAATATATAAAATTTATTTTCTCTGAGCAATAGAGCGAAATTATCTATACATTTGTTGGGCATGGATGCTTCAGGCTGACATTATAATTTCCTCATTTGCAATAATAATCTTACTTTATTTTTATTTAATGAGAAACCAAAAATACATGAATTAATAAAATAAATTATTAAAATCGAGAGACAAGAGGAAACCAGACAGAAGACTTCTGTAGATGGGGTAGGAGATAAGCTGGAATGAGGAAGAAAGGAAGAGGGGTACAAGTGACTTGAAATGTATTAAAGTATATTAATTGGATGTACCAACCTCTAAAAAAACCCATGACCTGTAATATTCACATTCACTGAAACAGCATATATTTAAAAAGATATAAATTGACTATTTTATTTTCTGATGTATTTCTGCAGTGTGATTGTGAGACTTTCAGATTTTATAGCTAATACAAAAGTGCCTAGAAACAGATGGGACTAGAACAGGCTAAAATTGCATAGAACTTGGTTTCCTTACAAAGACTTGAAAGACAGATATTTAGAAGAGCTTGCTTTATCATTTGCATTAATACCACACTATGTTCATTTTGATTCCATACAATTTTTCTGGTATGTTGTATCCAAGAAACTATTCTTTTTTTCCATAAGTTTATCTCAGTGTATTGGCTGGATTGACTGATCATATATGTGAGGCTTTATGTCTGCAGTCTCCATTCTATGCCATTCTTTAATTCATTTCCTAAAATCAATGGTACACCTGTACAGTAATCTCCTATTTTTTATTAGCATCCCTGATACTGTTGTACCAATTTGTTGACTTGCACAATTAGAGAAAATTTCAAAACATTAAAGAAAATCTGAAATAGAGAACATTCCAGACCATTCAGTCATGGAGCGGGAAGTAATTCTAGGTAAAATACTTAGGTTCTTCTCCTTCGATAAAGCCTAGTACTACTCTCATATTTAACATGCATGTGAATCAAGTGATGTTGACTAGATGGTAACTGTTGCTACTTAGCATATTTGCATGTGAATTGTATTTGAAATCCAAAAATTTCTAAGTGGCTACCTCATGATTTTAAGTGTAATAGTGGCTATTTTTTTTTTTTTTTTTTTGGTTTATAGGTAATTTCATTTTGTAAACATTACAATTTTAAAGAATTAGTAAAGAGGTGTTTTCTCAGTTAAGATAAACAAAAGTAAATATAAAGAACTATGTGAAGAAATATGTGACAAGTCATGTCACAAATTTGGCAGCCTTGGTCACCTAACACTTCTTTTTTATTGTACTAAAAACATATATCATGAGTTTTGAAATGTATCAATTACATTTCTATAGACTAACAGTGAACTTTCTGAAAGGAGGTTAAGAAAACATTTTCATTTGTAATAGCATCAAAAATAATAAAATGCTTGGGAATAAATTTAAGAATTAAGCTCAGTGTTTCTGCACATGGTGGGCAGCTCTGAGGCAGAAAGAAGCCTCCTGTTGGAAGGACGGGGAGGAGCAAACCTGTATAATTCATGGTCGTTGAGGTAAAGCATGAGAACACTGCCAGAGAGGAGCAGGAGAGGAACCACATATAGAACCCAAGCCCATGATTCTGTGACTCCCACAGACACAAGGGCATGCTCTACTAATGTGGTAGGCATTTCTTAATCCTCCGAAGTCCATATATCAGGATCAATAGTCACAGAAGAAATTAATAAATGGAAACATATCCCACATTAATGGACTGAAGATTTAATATTGTTCAATGCCTGTGCTACTCAAAACAATGACCAGATGAATGCACTCTCCATCAAAATCCCAAAGACATTTTTCTCAGAAGTAGCTACAATTCTGAAATACATATGCAGCCATCCATGGCCCTGAAATGTCACGAAAGTATTGCAAAAGCAAACCAAATGTGGCAGCATCACATTTCCTGAATTCAAAATATATTTGAAAGCATGTAAATTAAATCTCAATTTTAAAAACTGTTTTAGTTTTGCTCATAAACATCAAATGTTTCCACAATAATAGTGAATTATAAACAATCTCAAAATTTCTATGGCCTTGAATTTCTTAACAACTTATTTGAAAATGAGTAGAGGCATGGTTCTCAGCTGTGCTTTCTGGTTTTAACATCAAATGATAAGCTAAATGCTATTTGCTTCCCATAACTAATCTTTGCACACCTGGAAAGTTAATGGGTATTTTTCTCAGTGTTATTGGCAAAAGAAGCTCAATTATATTACTCATTTCAAAACTTGCATCACCTCTCATCAACTAACATTCCACTGGGAAATGCAAGTCAGATGTCCAATTCTCACATCAAAGCACATAAAAGAGCATTTTTGGACAGAATGAATCCAAAGTCATGTGACAAAGATTTATATTAGTGGAATGGAAATACACACTTTCTGTGAAGGAATATGTGTGAACAGTAACAAACAATAACATTCACAAGGCAGAATTTTGCCTTTATTTTTCTGATCTGTTTAATGAGTCAGATAGATTTTCTCCCAAGTCTCAGAGGATACTTCTATCTCCGTACTTCATAAAACCAATCAAAATTTTTGTTTTAAATGAGAATAAATATGCAGTTTGATATAACAGTTTTAAAAAATATTAGCAATAGACATTGAATATTGGTCAAGCAGAACATAAGACAAACTCATTTATCTAATTCTCCTCCTCCTTGTCCTTCTTCTTCCATTAAATTCCCAGTCTAACCAGCATTCTTTTACAGCAGTAACATTAACTGTAGTCAATAAAATTTTGACTGAAATTTCTAAGTAATAATAATAGTAACATTATTACTTTATAGTGATTATTTCAAATATATTTAACAGGAAAAATTTAAACATTTTCATAGTCCTACTCCATTCTGCCTTCATGTAACTGAAATGTCATGTAGTAATTTTTCAACAATAAAGCTAAAAGCTGCATATCAAATATGATGAATCTAAAATAAAAGGAGTCTGGATTTTGATGACTTTGTAAAAATATTGGGCTAATTCTGGATTTCTTGATACACAGAAACAATATTTGTGTAGTTAAGCCACTAGAAGTTGAATTTTCTGTACTTGCAGCCTAATGTTACTACAGTATTTGGCAAAATACTCAAAGAAAAATAGAGGGAAAGGGGAAGCCTTTATTAATCTCCAATTATTATCAATAAATGAATGATGAAGGGATTTTGTAGTAATATATACTCCCTCTTTCCAAAATTATTTATATGAAACATTCTAAAGTTTGAATCATTAGTTTCTGCTGTACTTATTCTGATGGACCCAGCATATTATTTGAATCAGACTCTCTTTTAGAAAATTTTAATACTTGCCATTATTTTTTTTTTCATTTTCTTTAACTTCAAGTCTTAAAAATATTTATAAACACTTTTACTTACAAAACTATAATTAACCTTTGTCCTTGAATGATCATCTTTCTATTTACGGTAGCAGGAAATTTCACTTGTAGCACATACCTCTTGATAGGAGCAGGGACTCCATTTGAGATGTGCTTTAAACCTGAACTGTCACTGAATTACAGCAAAGCAACTGTGACAAATCAACCTCAGAGATCACAAGTCTCCCTGCAGAGTTTGTTTGATCCTCTCTTTTTAACGTCATAAAATTCCTCATCTTTCACAGGCTACATGATTCTCCAGGATAAAGATTACATTTACCAAATTTTCTTCAAGTTAGATGTCACTATGTGACTAATTTCTGGCGAGTGCCTAGATGTAAATGATTTGACAAGTATCCTGGATATGTTATTGACAGAAAGTGAAATAATGTGTTCTTTTTCCTTTATTCTGACTTTTATTTAGAGTATAGATTCATGTCCAAAATTCCACCCTGGACCTTTTGTGCATGGTTTTCTCCTTGGGGATAATAAAAGGGAAATCTGGAAAAGACTTTAATCTGAAATGACTTCAGCACCCTCTTACCAGAATGGAATCACACATAAATTAATCTCAACATATGAAAGAAGTAAATTTCTGTTGCATAATCCAAGATAATCTCTAGTCCATGTAAATTAACCCAAACTATAGTTATGGAAAAGTTTACTGAATTTTCCTAAAATTACTGAAGAACTCCTGTAGCAGGAAAACATACAGGATGTGTTTAAGTCCTTACCCTACCCTATTGGTATCTGCTCTGTGATTGCTGTTACAGCCATTCTTAGTTTTCCTCAGGGGAAAAAAAGGAAAGCAGATTATTCAGGAATAGGGCTGTGGTGCTGCTGGAAATTTATGACTTGTTCTCACAAGTGTAAAATATGTAATTATGTAAATTATGTGAAATAGAATTTCGGGTAGGCCCACATTCTGGATGCTTAAACTGACATATCGAAGTGACATATGAATATTGGGTGTTAAATTCGGCCAGTGCAGGAGTTTTCTTGGTCACACAGTGAGCCTTTCTTTAATGTCCTTTGCCTTAACCAAGGAAATGGGTATGAAAAGTTCTAGCGCGTGTATTAAATCTCGTAGCTTGTTTGTTTGGTACCAAGGATCGAACTCCGGACCTTGCGCTTGTGAGGCAGAAGGCGGAACCGCTGAGGTAAATCCATGGCCCTAAATCTCTCTCTTTTTTTTTTTTTTATTATGGTTGTATTCATTTGTGGGGCCAGAAAGCAAATATCTGACCAGGATTCTGTTTCTTCGAACAATTAAGAGTAGTCACGGAATTATAAACATTCCTTGAAAGTCCCCAGAATTAGCTTCTCTGAGGATCTGACAAACTTCTCTTTCTCAGTCAGGTTTTAGTGGCAGGTATTGCACTCAGAGTGAGGTGAAAGAGGCCACACATTGAAATGAGAATATGCTACTTCTCCACTGTTCTGTGTCATCTATGGATAGATAAGACAAATGGCTTTCAACAAATAATTTCGGGTTACTTCCTCATATATGTGTTATTCTTCTATTAAAAATACCCTTTGCTGTAAAGAAAGGCCATAAATCCTAATGGTGAAGCGTTTTAGGCTCTGAATT
This sequence comes from Heterocephalus glaber, assembly GCF_000247695.1. The sequence goes on along the minus strand of NW_004624837.1, from coordinate 5,661,037 downwards.
CAGATTGGATGTTTAGTTTGTCTTCCCCACTTATTAGCCTTGTGAAAGGAATCCACTACTTCTATGCCTTAGTTTTGTTACTGTAATATCAGAAAATATTTATACCTTGCTTAGTATTGTTGTGGGGATTAAATAAGTTTATATATTTAAATATGTTATGTTTAAAACAATTGGTACAGCAAACACTGTATTACATACATATCATCTAGTATTATTATCATTCTTGTTTTAATTTATTAGTTTTACTCTTGATCAACATACATTTTGAAAATGACAGAAAATCCAATTATAACTGCTTTTTATTTTTTTTGTTCTTATTTTTTCCCCATTCCTAGCCCTCCCTTCACCCCCTCCACCCTTCCCTATTTACAAAGACTTTATTTCCATTTTTTTCATTTCTTAGCATTTTTCCTTTCCCTTCTTTCCTTTCCCCTGCCCCTCCCACTACCCCTACCCCTTTGGACATTTTCTTCCTATTTTGCATTATCAATTATTCATTCTAATCATTGGTACATTTTAGGTATACACTATAATGACATTCATCCTTGGAAATTTGCACCTTTCCATAATCTCTCTTGGTTCTTATTTTTAGCCCTTGCCCAGCCCTCCCTTCAACCCCTCCATTCCACCCTAATTACAAAGATTTTGTTCCTATTTTTCCATTTTCTCATATTAATTCCATACCCTTCTTTCTTTTTTAATTGATCAACTCATTGATTAAACTTTCATTAATTAAACGCTAGTCTTCTAATTATTTCTATGCTTTTAGACTCTGAGTCATATACAAAATAAGCCATGAATTAATAAAAAACTGGAAAAGAAGGAAATAGGTATTGAGAATAGGAAATTTTTCAAAAAATAAAACTGTTAGGGACATCTATTATGACTTTATTTCTGAAGAGAAAGGAAGTGGATTATGCAAGTAGTGGTGGAACTAACTGTCCAGAAGAGAGAGTAAATACAAAAGCCCCAAGATAGGACCACATCTGAGAAAAAATTTTTAGCAGCTGTACCTCAGACAAAGGACTACTATCTAGAATATATAAAGAACTGAAAAAAATCAGACCCCCAAATTCAAAGGCCCAATTCAAAAATGGGCATCTGAATTGAACAGACATTTCTCAAAGAAGTAGAAACAGCAAATAAACATATGAAAAAATTTTCAACATCACTGGTCATTCAAGAGATGCAAATGAAAATAACCCTGAGATTCCACCTCACCCCAGAAAAAATGGCTGCTATCAAGAAATCAATCAATAACAAATGCTGGTTGGGGGTGTGGGGAGAAAGGAATCCTTCTCCATTGCTGGTGGGAGTGCAGACTGGTGCAACCACTGTGGAAATCAGTATGGAGATACCTCAAAGAACTAGGGCTAGAGGTCCTATTCAACCCAGCTAGCTATTCTGCTGCTGGGTATCTTCCCAAAAGAAGCAAAACAATCATACCACAGTGATGTATGTGCACCCATGTTTATAGCAGCACAGTTTGTAATAGCTAAAGCCTGGAAACAGCCCAAGTGCCCTTCAACTGGAAACTGGATAAAGATGTGTTGTTTTTTTTTATATATAAAATGGAGTAGTACTCAGCCATAAAGAACAAGAAACTAGAGACATTTATACCTAAATGGATGCATATTGAGGCCATACTCTTAAGTGAAATAAATAGGACACACGTGTAAATACTGAATAGTTTCTCTAGTGTGAGAAACTGAAAGTGTAAATAGGGTTTAAAATGATAAAATGAATAATTGATAATTTGAAATGGGAACAAAAGGTCCAAAGAGGTAGGCGAAGTGGGAGGGGAAGAGGAAAGGAAAGAAGGGAAAGGAAAAATTATGAGAAAAGAAAAAAATGGAAACAAAGTCTATGTAAATAGGGAAGGGTGGAGGGGGTGAAGGGCATACACGTAATGGGGAAAAAATAAGAACCAAGATACATCATGTACAGGCACAAGCACCCAATGATAAATGTAAACGTATTGTATACCTAAAATGTACCAAGAAAAGAGTTAAAAAGAAAAAAAATATTGTTGGGGGCAGGCTATCAGATTCCATTTCTGGAAAGGGGGGATTTGATTAAGTCTTTTGTACACTAGCACTAATATTGCAAATTAATCTATAAATGAACATAACTAAAATAAACATACTCTTTTTAATATTATTATTCAACTACTATAGTGTAAAACATTGATAAAGGCAATTTTAGAATCACATTTCTCCTTTCCAGTACAAACATAAAAATGCTGCATTAATTTTGAAATGACATAGTTCGTAGGTATGTATTCCCAGGAGGATAATTTGTCAATGCTCAGTTCTTTGGATTGTTTTCTTAGGGGCAACATGATATTTTTAATGATATATATCATGCAGAAAGAAATTAGGTTATTTAAAATCAATTACAAGGAAGAACATGGTTTGAATTAAAGAAAATGTGTAACTTAATTTTCAGCAATTTTACCCATCTGCATTTTATTGAAACTATTTAAATTTTAGTAATATCTGAAATTTTAAATGCTATGTAATAGGTTCACATTTTAATGTCTTTATATTTAATTTGAGACAATAAATGGAAAAGATAGTTTGATCATTTTTCCTTCTGAGAATAAATCCATCGATGTCTATTCTCAAATTTAAATGTCTGTTAGACTTATTTGGAAAGCTTCATCAGTATGGTTTTATGAGAGAGCCATATGTCAATAAAGACATTTTCCAGCATAAGCTACAAAGCATTCAAAAATACTCAAGAACATTTATACAATTCATAAAATATTTAAAAGCATTTTGTGTTGAAAGTTTTGTAAATGACTGAATGGTGACCTCAATTACATTGAACCAATTAACTAAAAAATTGTTTTTCATAATCAGTGTTTACTTTGCAATAGAACTTCAGTTATTTAAATGTTTAGTGTATGATTTTCTATGCAATTAAATTTGTTAATTTTAAGTTATATTGTTTTCATGCTATAATGAATGAATAATGAAATGCATTTTTCTCATATTCATGAGTAATTTTCCTACACAAATATTATTAAATTTATTACATTATTTTTAGGATTGGCATTCATGTCTATGTAGAATGAGCATTATTCTGGAAAGACTGTTAAAGTGAATCTCAGGGTTTTCCTCAAATAGAAATCTGTTATATTCTATAATCTCTTATTTTATGGGATAAAGTAAATATCCAGCACCTGCCATATTTTTGTCAGTGGTGTTCTTTGTGGGGGGCTGGCGATAGCATTTGGAATCTATTATTAGGAAATACATGATACCTGTTGACCTACAGGACATTATAATCCTAAGTGAAATGAACTTGGCACAAGAAGACAAATATCGTGTAACTTTACTTATAGTTAGAATGTAAAATGTCAGTATCTGAGAAATAGAAACCAGACTGGTGGTTATACAAAGAGGAAGAAGTAGATAGGGGAAAGGTAACTATAATTGGTAAGAATGTATTATAATTTCAGTTATATTTTAAAAGATCAAAAAAAATTTCCACTGCCTAGTGGGATGGGGAACTTTAGAAAAGTATATGAAAGATAGAAATACTTCATAGCAACTAATAAATTATACTGTTACTCCTTTAAAATTTTTAGAATACAACAAAAATAATACATCCATATACCCACAAACCGTAATGAAAATATATTGAGGTTTCTCATATTCCCTTCAACTTCTCTCTTCCCTCTCCACACAACTTTAATATGCCATTTTGTAGTTCTTCCTACAAGGACAAAGTATGACCACTATTCCTTTCCCCCAACTACCTGTGACTTTGGTCCAGTCCATATGAATGGCTTTGAACAAAGGGATTCTTTTCAGGAGTGAAGTTAGCAGAGAACTGCAGTGCTCTTGTGTGTTTGGACTTGCCCCGTTGTGTTTCTACAATCCCAAGGACTTCCTCTGTATGCATGCTGCCCTTTCAGTCTGGGAGCTGCCCTGAACTATCCTAAGGTATCAGTGAAGACCACCAACCTGCAGCTTGAAGCAGAGCCCAGGCCAGCCCACAACACCAGGCAGTCTTCAAAGACAGGAGTGAGTGCAGCTGTGAATAAGAGGGCTGCCCAGTCTGGCATATATGTTAAGAAATAAGTTCTTATTTCTATCTGCCGCTGAGATACAACAACGAAGGAATACAGTGCCAATATTTGTAGAAAAGCAATCATTACAGATAATGTAGTTAGGGACTATCAAGTACTAAAAAAGGAATATACAAGAACTATTTAAGGTGAATGAAAGGTTTTATATCATGACTGTGGTGGTGGTGATTATATAGTTATATAAAATTACTAAATGTGTCAGTCTTAACCATATAATGGGTAAGTTTTGTTGTATGTTTAGTGTAGCTTATTAAAGCAGTAACCTCCACCACCAGGACCAGATTTTCTTTCAGATTTTGCAATGGATGCAAATTGTCAGCAAACACAAAAATATTATCTGCATAATTTTATTCTATGTCTGGAGGTATTGTATTTCAGTACCTGAAACTGTATTTTTCAAATATGTGTTTATATTACTGCATTGCTAAAATGAAAATCTTTAAAATATGTTTGTATCATTTTCTTGTTAAAATGAAAATCTATTTTAAGTCATTACTAATTTTACTCTTATATTTACAACAACTACTATAAATACATTCATATTGGGGCCAGGGATTTAGCTCAGTGGTTTTGCTGCCTGCTGTGCAAGCTCAAGGACCTGAGTTCGATCCCCAGTACAAAAAAAATAAAATAAAATAAATAAATAAATAAATAAATACATTCATATATAATGTATCATGATTTTATTGTGAAAAAAGCTTTTTTAATAGTCTACCTTGTATTTTGCCATTGATTTATATTTTGTGTTTCTCATATAAGAGAAACTATGCAATATTTAAGCTTATGTGTCTGACTTATTTCAATTAAGCAAGAAAATGAAATAAAAGGAAAGGTAGAAGTCATATTATCATTATTTGCAGATGACATGATCCTCTCCACAGAAGGCCCCAAAAAGCTTTTACTGCTAGAATTAATAACTAAATTCAACAATGTAACAGGATGCAAAATCAACACACAAAAGTCAGTAGCATTCCTGTGTATCAATAATGAACTCACTGAGAAAGAAATTTGAAAAAAATACCATTCAAAATGATACCAAGCAGGGCTGGGCCATCACACCTGCCTGGCAAACACATGGTCCTGAGTTCAATTTCCAATACTGAAACAATAACAGAAAATAAAACTAAGAAAAATTAAATACTTAGGAATTAACCTAACTAAAGATTTGAAAGATCTCTACAATGACTATGATGGTACTTGGAAAAAGACCCCTAATGCTTGCAAAATGTTTGGAAACAATACTGTTGTCAAAAATAATGATCAATTGATACTGTGGCTCACCATCAATTTTAAAATGGTAATTCTGATTGGGAGAAAAGTCACAGGACGGGACACTATTGAAACTGCAAGCCATTTTTTAAAAAGAGATATTTAAAGAACAGAATAAATGAAATTTCCTTACTTGCTGTATATTTCAAGAGGTAGAAAGAAAGCTGGGAATATGTAGGAATTTGTCTTGGGTGAGTTGCTGAATGATGTTTTGAATTTTGATTTCAGACAACTAATTTATCTTTCCAAATCTATATCCTGTAAATTATGAATCATAGCAAGATTAAGGTAGTTTTAATTTTGGGTTTATTCTTAAATTTTTTTTTTTGCTGCAAAACTGTTGATTTTCAGCCAGTAAAATTTACTTTAGGCTTAATGCTTATGTAACTAGATTGAGTTTTAGAATGTATATATCACTAGTAAAATTAAAGAAGTTTGACAGGTAAGGTAAATCTCAAAAGTGACTTCTCAGGAAAGAGCAATATTTAAAATCCTCCAAGAAATTTAGTTTTCTTTGTTGATTTTCTTGTAACTATATTTATACTTTCAAATACCATGAAAATCAAATTACCTAAAAAGGATATATTATGTAAATTTATTTTAACTTAACCTTTGGTATCTATAAATTAAAAAAATAAACCTTCAGACATATTTTAACTAGAACATTTAAGAACCCCTAGAAGGTATAATTATGGACATCAAAATTCAGAAATAATTGTTTTCTAAATTTGGCAAATTCATCACAGCAACAGTGAATAACAAGTTCAAAACTTGAGAGTAAAAATAAGGAAAATCTTCTGAGCACTCAAGCAATGCAAAAGATTCAACCTGGACTGAAAAGTCACCTTTAAGAGCGTGTGAGTTTCCAGGGACAAATTCAGGGCAAGATTGCATGTATCGTAGAGGAAAGTAGGTAAAGAATCAGGAATGATGTGTGAATAACTATGGGTTACTTAGGAACTATGATGCTCCAGTCCCTGAATGGATCTCTTTCTCAGAGAAGACTGATATGTTTGTTACTAGAATAAACTGATGCAATATTTTATCATCAATTCTTTCTAAAGGGAAATAGTCTTAAACACAACACCAGAGTATTCTGATCCTTGTTCATAAATCTTGCAATAAATTAAAACATGATTTTAACTTCAGTGTATATACATGTCCCTTGTGAACATTCCATGGTTATCAGTTCCCCCTGATCGATGAACCTACTTTAAAGATTAAGACACAATTCTGTTGCTTAGTATACAAATTTGAACATTGACTGAGCAGCATCCAGATCTGTAGGCAAGGATGCTTAGTGTCACCTATTTATGCCTTGCTTAGATCACCTATTATTGTACTAAAATTAATATATCTTTTCTTTAAATTGGTAAAATACATGTCCAATTTCATATTCTTTGTTTTTAGATATATGATCAGCTTCCCAAAATTAAACAATATTACAGAGTGAAAACAAGGAATTTTAGTAATATTGTCATTTTTTAATGGGACAGGCATATTTAGTTATAATATAGCTGAGTTATTATTTACACTCTAATAGCGAAAATTAAAGAGATTCTCATTTTTAAATTCTTATTCTGATCTGAGAATGATCTAACTGAAATTCCTTACTCATCACCAAGATTTCCTTGTTATTGTGGATTTTTATCCTTTAATATTTTCATTTTATGGTATAAATTTAATCTCAGAGCCCCTAACCTATGGTGTTTTGTATCTACATAATAATAACTTAGCTATTATATTTTTAAACATTAGTCCTCTGTGCAAAAATTGAAATGAGGTGATGACTGTTTGAGTTTTAATCTGCATTAGCAAATTAGCACAATTCAAATTCATAATCATTTCAGTAAAAATGTCAAGCAAAACTTTTGTAGTTTTCAGATAGGAAGTACAACATACCTTAGTGCTTCCAAATGTTAAAAGTTTATCAAAATTAGAGTATGATTATGTGATAGCTGAGTTCTCATTTTTAATGTACAGCCTTTTTTTTTAGGGAATTTTGTTTACAAATGAGGATAGGAAGTAATATTCTCAGTCCCAGACACCATCCCAGGGACATAAAATGATGTAATATTTAGTGATTAAAGAAATAAATGTACCAGCAATATTCCTATTAATAGGTCTTGAATTATTAATTTAATTATTCCCCTTTATTGCCTCAAATATTACTCTGTAAATTTCTTGAGGCCAGTATAGTATTGTTAAATTCCCAGTGGTAACAGCTTCTATTTGTGAAGACATTATTATAAGTATTTGGTTACTGAATAAATGAAAACTTTTGTGTTTAAATCTTATGAGTATATTTCAGAATGAAGTGGCATAAATTTAAATTAAGTCCTATAGTCCATAATCTCTTTTAGTGAATTTTGGTCTTATACTTGCTTATCATGTGAGACAGAGAATCAGAAATTTGCTTAGATATAATGAGTGGGAGGAGTAGGTCTTTGGGAGAGAATGAAATTCTGAAGAACATAAAAATGGATGCACATTGAGGCCATACTCTCAAGTGAAATAAATAGGACACACGTGTAAATACTGGATAGTTTCTCTCATGTAAATAAGAATCAAAATGTATAATAGATAATGTGAAAGAGGAAAAGGTCCAAAGGGGAAGGGGAAGTGGGAGGGGTAGGGGAAAGGAAAGAAGGGAATGGAATTAGTATGAGAAAAGGAAAACAAAACAGAAACAATTTTTTTGTAAATAGGGAGGGGTGGAGGAGTTGAAGGAAGGGCAGGGGAAGGGGGAAAAAACAAGAACCGAGATATATCATGTATAGGTACAAATTCCCAATGATGAATGTCACCATATTGTATACTTAAAAATGTAGCAATTGGGCAGGGGAATTAGCTCAGTGGTTTTGCAACCTGCAAGCACAAGGACCAAAGTTCGATCCCTGGTACCAAAAAAAAAAAAAAAAGTGTAGCAATAAACTTAATGAAAAAAATCACCTTGAATGAATGACTTTTTTATTAGAGTTAGAGTTAGGGATATTCTCTCTCTCTCTCTCTCTCTCTCTCTCTCTGCCTTTGTTGTGTGTATAACATAATACACTTAATCTCACCCATGATGAAACATTATGGAGATTCTTGCCTCTGAATATGATGCATCTCATATTTTACTTTAATATGAGTTATAGAATGGAAATGTTACATCAAAGTGTAACACATGCATTTATGACAATTATATTTTTATTTTGGACATCAGAAAAATTGTAACAATATGTACTTTCACTAAAGTGTAGAAGAACAATTATTTCTCACACCTCACTACTAATTTTTGTAACTTTAAAAAATCTTTACCCATTCAGTTAGTGGTGAGTATTAAAAAATCTATGAAACAATTATTCGTGAATTCTGTCTGACCTTCTTATACAAGCTTTAAAATAAAGTACGTTTTCACCAAGTTATTTAAAACAATGGTATTAATTATAAGTATTTCCATATAGATCATTAATACATACAGTATTTTAAGACAGTAGTTATTACGAGATTTAAGGTTTTTTCCTAATTTGATAACATGCTCTTTGTTCTTTCTTCATTCCACCTGCATTCTTTCAAACACTCCAAAATATCCAGCCATTATAAACAAAAAACTATCCAAACACTGTGACACTAGTCGAGTGTGAGGAATAATCTTTCATTGGGAATTCACATCACAAAATAATACTTAATCACAGACAGATGAGCATAGCAAACCCGAAAGATATAATGTACAACATCATCTCCCATATTTAAAAAGAACAGAGAACATCTTTTTAATTTAGGAGAAAAAAGATTTAGACACTTCTTTTGGAGGACAGAAAGAGTATCCACAGTAGTGGAATCATTTAGTACCTACTCTATCAGTTGTTACACTGAGGTTAAGAAAAATGATGAGCTATAGTAATACACTTTTTATATTACTAGTATCTAAATGTTATTATGTTGTATAATTAAATGGTTTCAAGGATGACTGGTGACATGTAATTATAAATTTGTTTCCATATGTACAGCCTATGACTGAAAATGATATTTATGTGAGGGAGCTCAAAATATAAATATTGTCTCACTGGAGATTTAATACTAAGTGTCTTAAAGTTTCTTTCATGAAGTTGGAGAGAAGTCCTTATTTCAGAGATTATCCTAGCCTTGTTTTGAATATGTTTGTCCCCTATGAATCTCATGCTGAAATTCAGGTCCATTGTAGGGTTGAGAAAGAAAATACATCATAGAGTTCAACTCAGTCATAAAGAATACCTTTGAGTCATTCGTGCAAAAGTGAATGGATCTTAAGATCATAACGTTATGTGACATGTGATTGCAAAACGTTGAATAATTCTGTTTCTGTAATATGAGAGGTCTAAAATATAAATAATTAAAGAGCAAAATGAAAGACCCATATTAAAAAAACAGGAAGGTAGACTGAGCAGACATGGAAAAGAGGTCGGGGGATGGGGGCACAGGAAGTTAAGCAGGGAACAGAAAGATGCTCCATACATGTGTATTGCCATCCCGAGCTGAATTTAGTACGATGTTAAATCATAGACTAATAAAATATTTTAAAAAGGATTTGAGCCTTTAAGAGGTGATTAGGTTGGGTTTCTTTCTATTTTTTATTTTATGAAAAAATAATACAAAAACTTCACAATCAAACAGTAAGAGAATAACAATAATTATAACACCGTGTATCATGTTCTAAGTCGTTATTCAGAGTACAAGGATACAAAAAAGAACCAAACAGATAATAGCACTAATAAAAGTAAAAAAAACCAAAAAACCCAAATCTTTCTTTTTCAGTCACCTATGGTAAGCTAGCAGTATAGGTGAAACCAATTAGCATATATATTGCAATATGTCTGGAACAATAGTAAATTCCTGCTGGGCCGGATTAGCTCATGCTGAAGCAAGTTGCCGTAAAGCAAGGACGCTCCTCATATTTATTTTGTCTTCTATAAATGGAAACTTGCCTTCCCACCTTTCCATCATTTTATGTTGGAGCATGAGACCCTTACCAAACACAGCTGTCCCATTGTGGACTTTTAGAATCAGGAGCTTAAAAAGTCTGAGATATTCTGTTATAGCAACAGACAGCAACCCAAGCCAATCCTCAAATAACTTCAGGGTACTAAAAAGTAATAGTTAAACTGTTTATACAGAATCTTTTACAGTCTTAATAAGAAATATATTTCTATCAAAATCATGACATATATATGTGGATATTATATATATATGTAATTTTTTATAAGCATGATGCTCCTATAGCACTGCCCAATATAAATATATTGCAAGCTTCAGATACAAATCACGTATCTAATTTAAAATTTTTCTTTTAAGCACTCTAAAAAGAACAAAAGGTAACAGGGTAAAAAATAGTAACATAAGGTAAAAATTTCTTTAATGGATATTATTTCACCAAATATGTCCAACATTATTATTTTAACATGTAATCAAAATGAAATTATCAATGATGTATTTTACATTCGTTGTTTCATACCAAGTCTCAAAATCTGTTGTGTATTTTACAGCAACTGCACAGCTCAACGTAGGCTAGCCACATTTCAATTTTTTAATAAACTCATTTGGCTGATATCTATCATGTAGAAATATTCAGATCAATATTTTCACCATTCATGAATATATTCTTAAAGATAAAAACTATTTTCGGTAAGATCTCTGAAATATTAATGCATTTTGTCTATTCTATAAAACAAAATATTATAGTAACACCATGAAGCTACAAGCTCACATAGGAACTTTACAAAACTAGGGAAGCTGATGTCTTCATTTCAACAAGAATAATCTCCAGAATATTTACCATGACCTTTAAAGCCCCAAACTTCTGCCCCTCTTCTTGCTACTTTTCTGCCTTATTTGTCAACAATCTTTAATTTGCTTACTATACCTTATCCACATTGAACTTCTTGATGCTCCTCAAATACCAGTATTTAAATCTCACATTTATCCTTACAGTTATCTTTGTATTGAGTTCCCAAAGATAGTCCTTATGACTCAAGTCCTCCTTTCATTTATTTTACTCATATATTGCTTCCTTTGAGAGTGACCATTGTATCTAATAAAATAACTACCCTACCTCTTTTGCTATTCCAAACTCTTCTATTATTCTATATTTATGTATTTCAGATTGCCTTTTCACATTATGCATCTCTATTGACTTATATGTTATACTGTATATTGAGTATAAGCTCCTTAAATACATAGATTCTGGTTTTGTTCATTGTACATCCAAGGCAAAGGCAAACTTTAGAAATAAATGTTGAATGAGTGAATAAATTAATTGGTTCAAAATTGTTGTTTATTTAAATCACCCACAAATACTCCCAGGAAAAGTGGCCGTCACATTTTAAATATGGAGTTTTATAGAACAGAGAAGCTGAAAATAATTTAAGCATTGATGTATGAGGTGGAAGATTTCCCCCTCTTCTAAACCTTTTCTCTCATAAGGTAACATATTTTAACTATAGAAAATTCTTAAAATCTATTCACCAATTGAAAATTTCAGAAGCCTGATTATAGAATATGTCAGAATCTGCATATTAATGAAATGGTCATTTAGAGCCAAAAAGTCCAAATTATAAAGGTGGTAGTAAAATCTACCATCAGTTTTGGTCCAACAGGGAAAACGTTATAATTTGTATATCAACCTTGTCTCTGCTTTTGCTTCTTTTCCTTATTCTGTGAAATGCACATTGAAGTTTTTATGTAAATTTTCCCTAAGAACTAGGATTTTTAATACAGTGACTTAAAAATATAGTTAAAAGTTTGCTAAATTTTGTTTACCTAATATTAACTTGTCCAATAGAAAAATTATTACTGGACTAAAATATATTATACCTATACCAGATATCCAGAACAATGTTATCATTTTAAGTGAACATAGTTAATTCAAAGTAACTGAAAGAATATTAGTATTAGAAGTTTAACAATGCTTTTTATATAGCAGTTGAATTATAATGACAATAAACATCAAATTGGTAACCTTAACAAGTCTGTGAAGGCACAATTATATAAGTTTACAGAAAGATGATACTTGACAGTCTCAATAAAATAGCAGTAGTTTGAAATTTTTGATGAGTAAATTGTACATCATTTGATAAGACTTCTAGATTCTTGTCTTTTCTGAAATCAGGAGCATAAATATTAATGTGAGGCTTGTTAGAAGTGTAGAATTTTAGATCACTCTAGATCTCATTGAGTAACAATCTAAAATTTCACAAGATACTAAAGTAATCCTTAAATAGAACCAAAGATACTCTTCTTTAATATCAGTTTGGGTGTCTGAGAAGAGGACAGCAGTTTTGGCAGGAAAATGTTGGAATTTTCTATGTACCTATAAAAGTAAACAGAATACTACCTGAGAAAATCAAGAAAACTTGGATAACATTTACAATCAGTGAAAATGTGCAGTAAGAACTTGAAAGATTATTGTTTTCATATAAAGACTAAGAAAATTGACAAGGATTTTCTAACTCAAAATTTTCAGAACTCTGGAAATTAGTCAAAATCTACATACAATTTAATGAGTGGTTATTAAAAGAATACCTGAGTATCAGTCAGAGCATTATACTTTATAGAGTTACATCTTGCCCAACTGTTACCTTCTCCTCTGAAATTCTGTGCTAGCCTTTCTAAGTAATCACACAAAATCACAAGGCTGGATGTCAGTAACAGAATATGGCATGCATTCAAAGCCTCATTTTCAGAGTCACTATTATTTGACACATATGTTGGTTCTCTAAGGTCCTCATTTGCTAAGCTTCTTTACTTGAAATGACACAGAGTTTGCCTGGTGCAAAAATTTCTTTTCCCTGAGAATTTCCTTTAAATATGGACATAATTTAGAAAATTCATGCATAATTGAAGTGAGAGATACTAACTGGACAAAAGAACCAGACTAGCCAAAACATGCAACACAAAAAGCTGAGACATGAATTTCTCAGGTTTCAAAACTCAGGCATGGGTCTAGATATCTAGAAAGACACACTCATATATCCAAAGGACAAGCACCACCTTTCTACTGTGGGAAGGTTACCAGGATTTATAAACTCCATCTCAAAGAAGTAAAGATACAAAATTTAAGAAAAGAAAGAATTGATTGGAAGGAGGATAAAGGAGAACATAGATAACTACCCCAATAATAATCAGGATAGGGGACTCTACCAAGATGGAGAACCATGGGCCCTTCATTCCTGGCTGCATTTAACCCTTCCCCCTACCTGGAACGTGACATAACTGGATTGGCTTCTGGGCACCTCTGCCTAAATCATATCTTCCGGTGATTTACATGCAGATTTTTTCAGTTTGTTTACTTGTGCCTGCCTTACTTTTCAGGAGCTTATCTTTGGGGTGGACAGCAGATTATTCACTGTAAGCTTAGTGTCAGTAGGGGTGTGTAGATATCTATTGTATGCTATAATTATGTGATGACTAGTTCTATCCTAGTGTGGATAATATGGTGACCCTAGAGTGACTACATATGTATGTGTGTGTGTGTGTGTGTGTATATATATATATATATATATATATATATATATATATATATGTCCATAGGTGTGAGTACATATTGAATAAAAGCTTTCCTTAGAGTTAGCCCTTCCTCTATTCTTTGCTTTCTCTGCATTCTATTGGAATTGAGGGTGGCTTATTGTTTGAGTATTTGGCTTTCTTTGTGCTCTGCCTGTCCTCCTTCTCCCTGGCAAGTCCCTAATGCCACCTGTGCCAACTTGTGTGTTTTTCATCTGGTTTTTCTCTTTTTCTACCCCCATCTTTGAAATTATTCCCAGGGAAATTTCTCTAGTAAAATTTTAACTCCTTTTCATTAGGATTAGCCAGAAGACCTAATGAGGCCCTAATTCTATTTTCTTGCCTACGGACCCATGCCCATACAGTTATATGCCCAAGGTCGTTCTCAGGATCAGAAATAACCTGACCCTTACTCTTGCCAATATCTGAATTAGTGGATTGGTATAAGCAGGATATAATAACTAAGGTAGAGTTAAACACCTGCTATAGTATTGAAGGTATGTTCCAAACTGCATTTAAAGTGCCTTGGCACTGAATGGGAGATTACCGATTTTAACAATATAGGGAAATCTTTATCCAATCATTTGACCAATAAGCTAAATAAGACTTCAGTGAACCCACAGTATTAATAGCATAAGCTTTACAGAATTAAGTCAGAAAAATCTTGAAATGAATAAATAATGACAACAAATAGCAATAAAAAGTAATTTTGGAGGAGTAGATGCATTGTATTATTTTAAATGTTCAAATTTCAAGTACAGGAAAATCTGAAACAAAAAGGTATTGTGTATAGACATTGAAAACGACAATAGTCATTGTTGCTGAGAAATTTCCCTGGCCACCTGTGCTATCCACTGGACTTTCTAGGTAAGGATTAAATCAGCTTTTTAAAATATATTTAAGTATCAGAAGGAAACACCATTTAAGAAAGAAAGTCAACAAGTATGAATTATTTAATCCATTAGAAATGATATACTAAGAACTATTTTACAAGTACACATTCTGAAGCTGAAAATTTAGGATTGAAAAGGAAAACTTCCTTGAAAAGGCACAAGAGCATATTTGAGCTGTCAGATATTGTGCCAGGGAGCTTGATGTCCTGTCACCTAAGCTTTCCTGCATTTAAAAGTGGCAAGAGAAAACTCTAAGACAATGAAGAGCCTCAGAGCCATATGGAACACTGTCAAACACATCACAGTGCATAGAATGGATATTCGAGAAGAAACATGAAGAAAACAAAGGTCGGAAAGAATGCTTAGAAAAATAATTTCCAAACACCAACTTTCATGGAAAATATTAATTTACACATCCAAAATCTTAGCAAACTACAAGTAAAATAATCTCAATCAATGCAAGATGAATTATAAAAACTTTTAAAATAAAAAAAACAATGAGTATTGAGAGCATCAAGAAAGAAGTGATTTATCACATATGTGAGATTTTAATAAGATTAAAAGCAAATCCCTCAAGCAAAATGATGGAGAGGAGAATGCAATGAAGTGATATATTTAAAATATTGAAAAAGAAAAAAATCATTCAGAAAGGATTCTGTTTTCAGAAAAACTGCTCTCAAAAATGAAAGAGAATTAAGATATTTACAGATTAAAAAATGAGGTAATTTATTATAAACCAACCTTCTGTACAGGAAATACTAATGTGAGTCCTGTAGGCAGAATTTTTTAAAAATGCTGGACAATAACATTTATCCACATAAAAAAATAAAACAGTAATGTACCTATAATACAAAATATGTATATATATGTGTATATATATGTGTTAAAGTTAGTTTATGCAATTTAAAATAAAACTAGATATCCATAATAATAAATCTGTGTTGATGAGCACACAATATACAAAAATATAATTTTCATAGTAAAAGCAAAAAAGCATAGAAAACTGTCTTATGTAGAATCAACATTTTTGGATGATATGTACAATAAATTAGAATTGATCTAAAGTAGAGTATTAAAAATGATGGTCTTAATATTATTCCTTGAGACAATCACCAGAAATCAACTCAAAAATATAGGAAAATATCCAAGAGGAAGTAAATAGTATACAAAAATATGCATATACACAAACACATATACAGAGTACAGAGAACAGAGGAGCAAAAGATACATATATAAAAGATATAGCAAAGCAGCCTACTGTATAAATAATTGTTTGTTTGTTTGTTTTTTGGTACTGGGGATCGAACTCGGGACCTTGTGCTTGTGAGGCAGGCGGCGAAACCACTGAGCTAAATCCCCAGCCCAGTATAAATAATTGTATAATCATATTGAATGTAAATGAATTAAATGCTCCCCCAAGAAAAGACGGGCAGGATGCATTAAGCGTCATTTAACTATATTCAGCCTATAGGAGACACACTTTAGATTCAAAGACAAAAGATGCTGAGAATAAAAGTATAGGAAAATGGATGCACTTTTAGGCCATAATGTTAAGTGAAGTAGCAAAATCATACAAGCTTAAATATTACATGGTTTCTCTTATTTGAAAATCTCTATATATTATGAAATAGAGGATAGATAATAGGAAAGAAGAAAAAGAAAATAAAGATATTGCAATCAAGCACTGATGACAGAGTATCTAAAAGTGTGCCTTGACAGTACAATTGTCTTATATGTTTTACAAATTCTTTGGGCTATTAGTCTGTTTTTTAAATTGTATATATGTCAATTAACTTTATAAAGTTTATTGAGATGAATAAGTTAATTTGAAGTTAGGAAAATAAGGGGGAGTGGAGGAGAGGGAAAAGGAAATTGAAAGGGAAAAGGAATCCCCTACAGTGACTGTAATTATTATGTACTGCAAACATATACTAATCAAAGTAAAAAGGACACATAAAAGTATAGGAGAAGATATACCACCTATGGAGCAGCAAGAGAAAGGCAGATTGAGGTGCTACAGTGTACTAATATAAGACAAAATACGCTTTAGGACATACATTTCTATTAGAGTCAAAGGGGTACATTTTAAATGGAAAAATGCTCAAAACATGAAGAATATTATAACTTTAATCTAAATGTAGTTTAGGGCAAAAATAGTCTATCAAAAAGATCAAACTTGGGCCGGGGATTTAGCTCAGTGGTTCCAGCGCCTGCCTCGTAAGTGCAAGGTACCGAGTTCAACCCCCAGTACCAAAAAACGAAAAAAAGGTCAAACTTAATTATACTGTAAGCACTCTGAAAACATCTATCAGTTTTCATGACTTTGAGGATGAAGTCTGCAATTTCTCCATGAATTTATAATTAAAAAAAAAAAATCTACACTGAGGGCATATATATAGGCCAAACAGTCCAGATATTTGAATGGGATATTATAAGACAAAGGAGAAAAACTTTGCGTAACATCTGTTATGCAGTTGGCTTCTTTTATTGATCTGTGTTTTATTTTATAATAAAACTGTAAAACCAAAATTGTTGTGAGTGAAACTCCATATTTTTTCAGGAATAAGTGTTGAGTCGCAACTTATACTAGATTGAACTTGGATATATCATGAAGAATTAGTTCTATTTACTTTATCAAAATAGAGGTGAAAAAGGACAATATTATAAGGGCTAGCAAATCAAGACAATAATACCTCAGCTTGAATACACACCACTCTCTAAAATATACACTATATCTGTGTGTGTATATATATGTATGCTTGTATATATGTATATATATATACACACATGTATATATAGACATAGTGTATATTATATAGAAACATAACATATATCTGTATATATATTCTCCTATTTGATATATATTTATATATATAAAACTGGTAGATATCTATAATACATTATATATGTATGTGTACATATACATATTTGAGAAATAAGTATCTATTTAAATGTAAATGACTATTCCTCTAAACTATCAAGTGTGTTTTCAAATAGTGCCAAATTACTCTAAAACCTATACATATTTTTCTCCTATTTTGTGTTTCTTTAAAGGCAGCAAAGCTTGATTCTTTATTGGTTTTACATTAAACTATGCATAAGTGTTCTTAAAAAGAACTCCAGTGACAAGAATTGATTTATAATATGATTTTCCTTTGTGTATTCTTTCAGACTATTCTTTAATATATAATAAGAGAAAATATGATTTTGACTCAGTTCTGTATATGTGTGAATTTGAATCCAAGAAGCATAGATTTTACATTTTATCATAAATAAGCATAAATTATCAAAATATTCCTTTAGTGTATTATGTAGTCATGTAATATTGATCAATTGATAACTTACATATAATTTTCTTTCCAAAGTTAATGATAATAATATAAAAATCAGAAAAATATGATTATATTCAAACTTTAGTCACAATAAACTCCAAAGTAAGAACTCTATTCTATTCTTCTTGGCATCTTGAGTTTGTAGAGCCTTTCTTATTCTGTCAATTTTCTTTTGAAGAGGTCTCATCATACCATAATTTCAGCTAGATGTAGGTAACTTAAAATAAAAAGACTCTACTATTGCTCTATAATAAAGCCATTTCACTTGATAAGGGCACCATAAATTGCTTGAAGATTACTGATGACAGGAGCCATTGATATTTCACATGACTAGTCATTAACTAATCTTTCCTTTTATCATTTGAATAAAATTTTCGAGGAGTTTCTATTGCCCAAGATATTCCAACTATTGGGAAGTATACCTAAGGATAATGAAGCATATGACCTTTTGGAAAATAACTAGTTCAAGGTGAATTTTCTTAGAATTTAACCACTATAACTGCCAAACAACAATACAAAGTTATGTGTACACTCACACTTGAGCCTACACACATATATGTACACAACTGTACTTTTCTCTCTCTTCCCCATCAGAATACCACCATTCTATTTTAAACTATAAAAACACAAAACACCTAAGAAGTAATAAATATGCCTGACTGAACTGTAATGCTGTTTCTTTATATTATTAAAGTCCCACATACTGCAAATTTATTTGTTTACCTTTTTCTATGCAAGATCTTGAGAGTAAGAAATCTATCTTTTCATGCATCAGTGTGTGTGTGTGTGTGTGTGTGTGTGTGTGTGTGTGTAAGTTCTTGGAACAGATATTGACACAAAAGTTTGAACTGCAAACTTGAATTTTTCATAATTTATTGTATTGTAGATTTAATTACATTTTTTAATTTGAAAAAAATATTTGCTATTTGACTATGCTTTTGATTTGTGGAAAACAGTTTTCTTTATCATTCAGGGTATTATGGAGGTATAGTGTTCATTATTCTAATACTTTTCAAATATGTAAGATTATAAAACTTTAAGATTTCAACTTAGAGCAATGTTAAAGAATGGCTTATTTGGGAATATTTTACAACTTTATTTTAAAATTAAAATTGTAATTTAGAAATGCTAAGTTTAATTCATTTTTATATTACCTAAGACCTACATGACATTGGAATGCTTTTTCAATCTATATTCCTCAGTATCTATAGAATGTAAATAATAGTGTATTATTATGAGAATTAAATTAGTTGAGATATTGAAAAAATTGAAATACCTGATATATAGCCACTGTATAATACTTGTTAATAATAATGTAATAATGATAACAAGGATTATATAGTGTCAACATCATGACACTTTACCATATTTATTTTATTACAATTTGTATTTACAGCATGCTTATTCAGAACAGATTTTCATAAAACTTGCTGCACCCAAAATGTGAATTCCCACATTTCTTGCTGTCAGCTGTTTTATTGAGATGGATTTTTTTCCAGGTCACTGAGCAATATAGGCCTGAAAACATATTTAATAATGTTATTTTTATTTTTGAAATTATACCACAGATAAGCTAAATTTTCTAGTACTAAAAAAGATATCCATTACATAGTGGAAAATTTTGTGTGCACTTTTAAAGAATGTATAGATTCCTTGTGAAACTTGAATGTAATTTTACTGTTACGGAGATACAATACCCACCAACCACAACTTAATGGAAAGCTTTATTTTGGCTCACAGTTTGAAGAGGTTTAAGTCCACAGTTGAAAGTAGAGAGGTATGGCAGAGGGGCATGCAGAGGAGAAACAGGTCATGACATGGCAGTAGAAAGAAGAGATTTAAAGGAAGAGGGAGGATACACCCTTTGAGGCCACACCCCTACTAACGCACCTCCTCCATGGAGGCTTTAACTCTCAATTTGACAATTAACTATAAACTCATCAGTGGACTTATATACTGATGAATGTCACATCCCCATGATTCAATCATTTCCCCAAAGCTCAACCAATGACCACATGAGGCTTTGAAGGAATATCTCAGTATACACAATAATATTTGTCAGTTATATTTTCAGTGCTCTGTATAATTATATCTGTGATCTTTTTGCATCCAAATTCTATTTAGTAATGATTTATGAGATAGTATACCCTGAGGACTATACAAAGAACCCTTGTACTCTTTCATTTCAACACTAAAACAAACCTTTGCATTAATCAACATGTTCTTCCCATTTTACAGCTGAAAGACCTAGGTTCAATGAGTTTAAATTTATCAAAGATGTTCCAACAAATAAGTAGGAATATATGAAAGTTGAAAACAAGCAATCTGACAAGTACATTACTCTATAATTTGCAAGGCATTCTATTCCTATTATATATGTTTATCATTTTTTTAATACATATTGAGATATATGGAGCTATAAGCTGAATTTCTGACTTTGACTTTGTATTTTAAATGTCTTTTAGGACACTGAGCAGTTTATATATGTTTCTGTACACATAATAATTATGTATATATTTCATTTATTGACTGACTGAAAAAGAACCCAAATGTTTATTTGCTTTGTACAATACAGTAATAAACTAATGTATTTAATTGTCTACATCTTGAAATTGTACAAAAAGGTAGGGTTAAATATGTAAAATATCAAATTCAACATTAATCTGACCATATCCCATATGCCACAGTGGAAAACCACTATTTCATATTAAACAAAAGCCTTTCTTGTAAAGGAAGAAAAAAAAACCTGAACAGCCAGAGTATTAATCTTCTTCAGTAAAATAGGGAGCATTTGTCATTTATGCAATTCATAAAATTAGTTTAACCTCCCTGGGCATAAGTGTGTGTATCTATAATTTAGGTACTTAATTACTTGTAATCAAGAGGGAGGCTTAAACACTCTGTCCCTGACTTTCCATTTGCAAAAGAGAGAGAGCTCATTATTACAATCTGTCCTGGGGAGACTTTGGATTCAGAAGGGAAAATAGCATTATAGTAGCAAAGGGAGGAAAATTATGACACAGCCTTGTTTTTCCATTTATCCATTGATAGAAATGTCTGGATCCTCATGTACAGTAGATACTATTATACAAATTCTCCAGAGTCTGAAGCTAATTTTGGAAGTCATCATGCTTCAATATATATGATATAAAATGGACTCTTTGTGGCATCTGAAGTGCTTTCATTCCCTCCCAGCTGTAAGTTCTTGTTAAAAGTAGACTTTATTCACAGAATCAGAAAGGACTGGGTAGGGCTCTATCTTGGGTAAGAGAAATAGAACATCTTAACATAATAATAAGTGATGGACTGAGCAAAATTCTTCTATTATTTTAAAATAATACTAGGCATTGTTTTGTTATTTTCACTAATCTTCCTGGACTACTTTACACAATTTTTTTCAGCACTCTTAAAGTCATTGAATGGAAAACTCTTAGAACTCATATTTTAAAGTGCATCTGTGTGTGTGTGTGTGTACATGTGTGTGTGTGTGCTCTTAGGACAAGTTCAAGATGTTTTTACTTTTAATATTTTTCTCCATCTACCTCTGCACATGTATAAATGTTTAAGTGTTAGGAAATAAGTATCATTAATAATTGTTCTGATAAAGATACAGTTGGGGAAATAACATGTCAGCAATCTTAAGAGTTGCGATCACTGATCACAATATTGGGTTAGCCATAATTTGTCAGAACTTTATATCATCTCTGCTATCTTGGTGATTGTCTTATATTTCTACCCAAATTAAATTTTATCAATATAGTTTCCTCCTGCCTCTCTTTATTTCTCCTTTATATCTCTTATCAACAATCTAATGCTAGAATGTTTTATGTGAAAAATCTTTCTCTAATTGATTCTATTTCTTTTTCTCTAACTTGGGACTTTAACTGAATATTTTGTCACAGAAAATGCACATTTTACTGGTTTATTCAACAATGATTATTTTAGAAGACTAAATGCTTTTAATATAAAAATTGAAATTATAAATATCTTTGTTTGTACTAGAAATTGCATGCTACAAAATCCATATCCCCAGAATGAATTATATGAGAATTAGTAAGATAGAACCCTTAGAATTTTTAACTTAAAAAAAAAATTTTCCATGGCAGTAAAATTTTAGCTACATAATAATACACAAAGTCACAGATAGATCAGTGAAAATAAATCAAAGTAATGTTCTTTATCATGCTTTAGTTAATGAGAACAACCTTTTTAACTGCATTAAATATGATACTTAATTGAACAGGAGAGAACCCAAATCCCTAGTGTCTGGGAAATAACTTTGAAATCTGGAGTGAGGCAAAAGGAAAATGATCTCTCATGAATGGAGTTGCTAACCCTGAAATCTTAGGAACTGGCCATTAGCCAGTTTACTGAAAATTCTATACAGACAAAGTTGAGACTTATTTTTCATAGACCTGATGATCCAGTTTTCTAGGAAGCCAGAATACCTGCAAGCAGTAATAATATCGAGGAGCTCTATAATTGCCAGAGGGAGATACATAAAGGGCAAGCAACTACTGCATTGAGGCCATTTCTTTATTCCAGTCCAATCCTGTAATTGACTGTCTAATGTGATCATTTTGTAGAAAATTAGGACATTAAATTAACTTTTTAAAGAAGTGGTAAACATATATGTTAGGAAAATTTCTGCTAGATGCAGTTAAAATACAAAACTATTGGAATTTATATGAGATCATATATTCCAAAATGTTTTTCTTAGAAAATGCTCTTTAAAAGTTAATGACTAATATTATAATTAGTAATTATAAATCCCAATTAAGTTCAGTTATTAAATCGTGTTCTAAAGAAAGCTATTTCTCTTCTTCATAGTATGTTTTTACTGATAGCAGATAACTTATAATCTATGTGAATAATGGTAAATAGAAGGCAATATCTGCTTTGCTCAACATAATTTATTATCTATACAATTCACTCTTTATTTTCTGCATAAGAGCTCACTCATTCACTCTGAGAAATTTACTCTCTAGTTCTTTATATTTTCTCCTAATCAAATCCCAGTTTTTCTACATCATTGAGTTAATTTTAAGACTTAGACATTTATGGTCTATTATTTCACTGTGTTTTATATTATGTATATTCTTATTTTGTTCCTCTAATTCTATTCTTTTCATGCCTCATTTGACTATATTTAATATACTATTTTAATGAACTTCTTGGTTTTCTAGCCATATTTACAGTTTTGGTATTTTTTCAGGATTTTTTCTAGGAATTACAATATAGAGTACATATCTATGTTTTCACAGTTTGTCTCAAGCTGAGATATGATATTTCAAATAAAATAAAGTGTCATATATTACATGTTTGTAAATGGAAAGATCCACCAGATAAAATTTTTCTTTAAAAATTATACACATTTTAAAGAATCTAGAAGTAGATACATAGTCCTTTATGTTTATCCAGATGTTAGCCATTTTTGTTGCTGTCTTACCTCTTTTTTTACAATTTTGTACTTTTCTTTCTTAATTTACATTTATTTTTTCCTTTTCCAGTTTTTAATATATAGTTTAGTTAATTTTATTGGTAAACTTTAGATATACTTAATGATCACATTCATCATAGGGAATTCATACCTGTACATAATATATCTTTATCCCTCTTTTTTCTCCAAGCCCCCTACTTTGCTTCAACCCCTCTTCCCTTCCTTATTTACACAAGCTTTGTTTCTATTTTATTCCTTCTTTTCTATTTTTTTGCCTTTCCTTCCTTTTCCCCTGTCCCCTCCCTTGTTTCTCTACACATTTGAATATTTTATTCTTATTTCCCAATATCTGCTATACATTTTTGGTCCATATTTACCCTTTCAGTCTCTCACATTATTTCACTGAAGAGTATGGTCTTACAGAATTAGAGAAAACAATCTTAAAATTCCTTTGGAAGCAGAACAGACCTAGAATAGCAGAGGCAATTCTGGATGACAGACCACAATCACTGTCTTGAAATTATACTACAAAGCAAAAATAAAAACAGCATGGTACTGGCAACAAAAACAAAAGAAAACAAACCAGACCCGAGATCAAGGGAGCAGAATAGAAGACACAGAAACAATTCCAAACATACTTAGCCACCTTATCATTGACAAAGGGACCAAACACCTTCACTGGAAGAAAAATAGCCTCTTTAATAATGGTACTGGAAAAACTGCCTTTCCACATGGGGAAGATTAAACCTAGACCCCTATCTCTCACCATGCACTAAACTGAAATAAAAATGGATAAAAAATCTAAATATTAAAACAGAAACATTAAATCTGCTAGAAGATAGAATAGGTGGACCAGCTGAAGACACAGTTGTAGGCAAAGACTTTATGAACAAAACATCAATCACATAGGAAATATTACAAAGATCAACAACTGGGATATCATTAAATAAAGAAGCTTTTGGGCCAGGGATTTAGCCTAGTGGTGCTGCCACCTGCCTCACAAGCACAAGGTTCTGAGTTTGATCTCTGGTACCAAAAAACCCTCCCAAATAAACAAAAGAAGTTTTTGCACAGCAAGAGAAACCACCAAAAGAGTGAAGACACAACCCACAGAATGGGAAAAAATTTTTTGCCAGCTCTACCTTAAAGGACTAATATCTACACTATACGAAGAGCTCAAAAAATCAGACCCCCCCCCAAAGTTTTAAGACCAAATCAAAAAATGGGCATCTCTACTTTGTTGAAGATACAAATTTTCCTGGGGTATCATTTCCCTTTAATCTGAAGAGCTTTCATTACCATTCCTTTTAGAATTTTTCACTGGAAATAATATTTTTCTTTATGTTCACCTGATAATTTCCTTATATCACTTTCATTTCTGAAAGACATTTTTGTTGGACCTAAAATTCTTCTCCGAGGCTTCTTTTCCTTCAGAACTTTCCATGTATAGTTCCATTTACTCCTGGTTATCACTGGTGTCTGGTGAGAAGGCTAGAAGCATTCAATTCACTGTTCCCTACCTGAGGATGAGCAAAAATACAAATGAAGTATGTAATAGAGGAATAGGGAGAGAAGTAGCAAAAAAGAAAATAATGAACTGCTATTTTTATATGATCCTACTATAAACTGTCTTAAAACTTGTTCATAATGCATCATGGTTACAATAATAACTATGAAAATATATTGTATTTGACACATATTCATGTAAGGATTTAGAGGCTATTTAAAAGCCTTGAGCCTTTAACTGAATGGGTAGGTAATCACGGGGTTTTGAATAGAGGACTTGTTTAATTTAAATTTTGAAAGAACCAGTCACTCCTTATCTTTAGATGTATTATAAGGGAGTAGTAGGTAGGTTGTGAAGCAGGGAAATCAGTTCAAAGGCTGTAGTTCAAAGCAATGTAGGTAGATTGATGGCTTATTGGGCTCAGTTATAGCAAGAAAAGAGTTAGAAACTGGTTGTATTCTGGACATCCTTTTAAGATACAGTGAAGAGGATTTTATGACAAACTGGATGTGCAACATGAAGGAAAGGGAATACAATTCCAATGGTTTTGGCCTGCAATGCTACTGAGCAGAACATCTACAAGGATAGGATTATTGTTATCAGAAAGTTAGTGGCCACCCTCAGTTGGGTGGATGGTCTTGGCTCTTGGATCCTCCCTTAGAAGATTTGGATGCAGGTCCACAAACAGAACTCAGGGTCTGTGGTAGTTAATTGACTGTGTCAACTTGAGTAAGAAACACCCTACTGAATTGGATCAGCATAGTTCTGAATGTGGCTGAGGGGATTTAATGAAGACAGAAGATGCATCCTAGGGTAACTTGTGGCCTGAATGGTATAAAGGGAAGCCAAAAAATGTTCACTTTTGTTTCTTCGGAGGAGCTCCAGACTTTATTTTCTTCTTAGATGCCGTCTCCTGGCTCCCAGAGCAGACCCTTTGACCTCCTGATACAGACTCCGACTTGAAGAGAACATTACAGGGAGCTCCACACCACCTTTGAATGGATCCTTTGGATCTTCAGAATCCAGACAGAGCTTTTGCTCTCTTCCTCACTTGACTCTGTGTGCGGCCACTGTAAGCTAGTCTTGTAAATTCTTATCATGTATAGTCACTGACTGATGCAGAGTCAGAGAATAGTAGATTTTAGTAAGCATATTTATGGAGGGACAAATTCAGTGCACTCTAAACAGGCTAAGTTTTACAAGGAAGCATAGGACACTCTCAAGAGAGGGCAGGTAGAACCAATGGATGTCAGCTTCACTGAATTCAGGGATTGCTTTTTTCATTTCTCTAGAGCTTGGGATGTAGTCAAGGGGGTAACTAAGGGGCTTCTATTCAATCAACTGTGAGTATTAAACTTCACATGGGTAGGGGGAGTTGTTGAAATTATATGGGCCTATACAGAACCAACATGATGTCCAAAACCCATTAGGGGATCAAAACCACAATGTGAATGCTCGTAAATGAGGCCTAATTGTTTTGATAGGATCATATGGTTTAACTTGAGCTTGTGTTACAAAGTGTGACTATGTGAGATTAAAAGGTAGAATACTGGATAGACAGGAGAATTTACAAGGACCATGAAGTGCTCTTCTTAGGAAGTGTTGGGACACAAAATTAGGGAGTAGACAATAGTCTTAGATTCTTCTAGGATTCTGCTGCCTCTTTCCCAGCTTCACCCTAATTCTGGCTAACTACTGTAACTACTCTATCAGTTATCATCAACTATTCAAAGTTGAATTTGTAGTAGTTTTATTTTTAGGTGGGGAGAATAAGGATTTTCATTTTGGATTTGTGTAGAGGCAATGTAAAATAGACAATGTTGTATGTGACTTTGCATTAAATTTTTGGTGGTGGATGTATACTCAGACACAACATTGTATAGTTAGAAAACAAACAAAAGTAACATTATCCAGAGGATAGAAGAGGAAGAGGGTAGAAGCATCGGTCATTTCAACATCATTAATAATGTATAAAAGGATATCACCTATTGCAGATTAACTAACAATTTCAGATATAATTTGTTTAAATTTAATATTTACTGATTGTCTTAGTTATTTTTCCACTACTGGAAATCATACCTGATACCTACAACTTAAAGGAAGGGAGGTTTATTTTGACTCGTGGTTTAGTCCATATTTCGGGCTCCAATGCAAAAACAGCATGGTAGAAGTACATGGTGGGGGAAAGGTGTTCAACCTATGGCAGGCAGAGAGGAAAGGAGCCAGGGACAAGAATGAACCCTTCCAAGTTATGCCCCAGTTACCCAACTCCAAATAGACACCCAACTGCTAACAGCTCATTCAACAACTGAACTCATCAATGGAATTCACAAACATGAGAATTTTGAGAAAACTTTTAGATCTACATTATAACACCAGTCTACAAGAGCTATGGTGCATTTAGGTCTCTGCCAAATAACCAAAACTACTTTGCTATATCTCAAGAATCATGGAAACTTTCTTTGTTCTTAGATTAGAAAAAGTAAGATTTTCTCAATTAAGCAGAAAGTTATTTTGAGTTAATAACAATAATTAACTTATCAAACTAAATATGCATTTGTTTTTATAAATTTTTAATCATTTATATGTGTATCATATATAATGGAAACTATTGAAATATTCTAGCCGTGTTCATATATATATATACATTTTGGATGCTAACACAGTGGTCCAGAATCACATTGGCTATAAAAAAACA
The DNA here is from genome assembly GCF_000247695.1 of Heterocephalus glaber. Next base: position 5,633,276 of record NW_004624837.1, on the reverse strand, counting down.
GAAATTGACTTTTCTTACAGTGAAAAAGTATAAATTGCAAAAATATTTCCAAAACCTAACACTCTACTACTCCATGCTATCTTGGAATTAGATTTTTTAAAATTTGCAAACTTCCCCACAGAAATTATTTCCATGTGTCTAAAATGCTTGCTCTAACCTTCACAAACATGTATCTTCAGGGAGAAAAAAGGGAGAACAAAGTTATTTTCTTTTAAGAACATTGACTTAAAGTGTTATTATTATTCATGTTTCACTGACCCTAAGCTTGTCTTTGGTCACATGAATCTCTCAGAATGAAAGAAATCAAACTTTGTAGATGCATTAATGAATTTAGTGGGAAACAGGTCTTTTATATTATTATCAGCTTGAAAATTGTTAGCCATATCAAGGACTTTTTTAACATGAGAATCATATATTTTAAAATATTAATATTTTGCATTCAATGTAGCTGATTCATGTAAATACCTGCTTCTTAGTAAAAACTACACAGGTTGGACATTTATAAAAGTAAATAGATTTTTTTCTTTAGTTTCCAAATACTTAGCAACAGGTGGGAAAAATATTTAATGATGATTTTTAGAGCAGCTTTAAGTTCACAGTGAAATTGAGAGAAAATTATAAAGATTTCCAAAGCATTCTTCCTGTAAGAATATAACTTTCTTCATTATTGATATTTCCCATCAGAGTGGTACATTAGTTAAGACTGAAGAACCTACTTGACACATTATAATCACTCAAATTTCATAGTTTATATCAGGAATCAAGCTTGGTTTGTACATTCTATGAGTTTCCTCAAGTATATAGTGATATGCATCTATCATTGAATATTACAAAATATTGAATCAGTCTCAATACCCTCAAAATTCTCATTCATTCCTCCCTCCATGCTAAGCTCTCACAAACATTGATTTTATTGTTGATTCCATGGTTTTACCTTTTCCTGAATGTTGTGTCATTGGAATAATACAGCATAAAACCTTTTCAGATTAGATTTTTTCAATTTAATAATATGCATATAAGGTTCCTAGATGTCCTTTTGCAAACTGGTAGCTCATTTTTTTAGTCTGAATGATGCCCCACTGTCTGTATGTAAGTTTACTTATTCATTTGTATACTGAATGATATTTTGGCTACTTCTAAGTTTTGGCAGTTATGAATAAAATAACTCTGCTATAGATATGATGTGTGCAGGTTTTTAGTACACATAAATTTTTAGTTCATTTGGATAGATATTATAGCATGTGATTTTTCAATGATATGGTAAGAATATGTATAGCTTTGTAATAAATTGACAAACTGCATTCCGAAGAGGAACCATTTTGCATTCTCATCAGCAATCATTGAGAGACACTTTTGCTTCAAATCCTGGATCCCATTGAGGATTAGTCATTCCAACAGATCTGTAGTAGTACCACATTGTTTTCTTTCTTTTTCCTTTTTTTTTTGGACCGGGGATCTAACTCAGGACCTCGCGCTTGCCAGGCAGGTGCTATGCCGCTGAGCTAAATCCCTGGCCCTCTTTCTGTCTTTTTTTTTTTCCACATGTGGATGCCTCATTGTTCCAATGTTCACTGAAAGTGTTTTTCATTGGAACAAGTATAGGCTATTAATACAGAAAGCCTGGAATAGATTTTTTTTAATCATTTATTGGATACTTGGCAGTTGGTAAAATACCTAACTGTTCTGAGCGGGTTCTTTCACCTCCAATACAGGGTTAATAGGGTAATGATACCTTGGTTGTCCAGAGGCTTCAAACTTTCCATTAGTTAAACTTCCCACTATTCAAACAGCAAAGTTCAAAAAAATCTCCGAAGTGTCCATAACTTTGCTCAATAGTCAAAGCGAAAATCCGACTTTAAATGCCTGTAAGGCCGAAGAGTGAGTCACACGTCGCGTCTCGCTGCAAACACAAACGGGTGACTTCAGTCTGAGCACCACTCTCGAACAGACAATATATAGCGCTGGTGAACGCGCCTTAAAACGCTCGTCATTGTGCTGTGTTGTTGTTGCTGTTTCGCTTTATTTTCATGAACTATTGCAACCATGCCTCCAAAGAAACTCAGTGATACCAGCAGTAAAACTAAAGAAAGAAAGCATCGTGAAATTTGTTAAAGTCCTAAAAAATGAATATCTAAAGCTATTTTGGGGGATGCAGAATCAATTATTTGGTTTTCCATTATTTCTGTAAGAAAAATATGTTCAGTTCCCAAAGTTTTCTGTGTTAGAATATGAATTTGGAACAAGTTGAGTATGACAACTTAGATTTCACTGTGAATGAATTATTTGTTTTTGAATGGTAAACTCACTCTTACATGAAAGTTAAAAATTTATTTCCCAAAAGTAAATGAAGTGATATTAGTACTTAGTAAATAATACAATATTTTATATTTAGAAATAAATACTCCTATAATTTTATGAATCTTACATCAGTGTTAATTTTTATAGGATAAACTTTTTTGTAGAAAATTAAATTGAACAAATAACTGCTTGTTTAGAAAGAACGTAACATAGTTGGCTAACTGGGTTATTTAACAATAGTAAACTTTGAGGAGTTCAATCTGTAAAACTTCATTATCATAAACATATTCACTCTGAATGTCTGCAGAAATTTGAATGTACAATTTCAATGTAAAATTTAGTGCAAATGAATTGGGTCTATATGTATAGAAGGTTATTTGAAAGACTGACATTGCAATCAAATATAAGAAAGCATGCATGTTTGAGTAATAATTCAGTGATTGCAGTATTACATCATTTTAGGAAGTGCAGATGCCATTTTATATATTCTTTTGGCTTATTCTTTCTTACTTAAATACTGAAAAATGATTTTTAATGTTTTAAGTAAACAATTTGCTTCTAGCAATAGAGAATTTTATTAGATTGGCAGAAGATTCTGCAGCAGCCCTGCATGATAGTCTATGTAGATTAAATGCCCCATATGTTCCAAATCACGCAGTAAACTTTGCCTAGAATCATCAGTGAGGCATCAACAAAGAAGTAATGTGCAGCTACTCCTCAGGTAATACCATCTTACTGTCTGGAAGCACCTGTGCAGAAACTAGATGATGAAAACCTTAAAAAGCACTGAGAGAAGACTGGCTAAATGAAAACTCTTTAACTCTACTGTTGCTTTCTTAGGTAGCAACATTTTTGAAACAGCATTAAAAAATAGATATTACACATGAGTCACAAGATTATACTGTATTGATTTAAATAAAGCATTTTAGTATGCATTTTCAATCATAAATTTTGGATCCATTTCCAACTGTTACTTTCTTTGGGTCATATCCCCAGTAGATACATATTTAAGAATGCATCACCCAATAAGGCAATATTTTACTTAATATATGAAGAATAGTATATTATGCTTTTCTTTTCCAAAGTACTAATTATGCTTGTATTCTTACTGCCAAATGATGAACATTATGCAAAGATTTAAAGGAATGATGAATTGTCTTGAAAGAAAATTAAGTGATTTAAATAAAGATATCCTAGGTGAAACTAACAAAACCTGTATATTGGGCACCATATACTTGAAAGAGTGATCTTTATGTTTTGATGGGTGAATAGGAGTTGCCAAAGGGGAGCCAAAAATGATATTAGCATTAGTCCTTGGCAAATGTCTTAGGCATAAGTAATAGTATACACCAAGTCTAGAAATAGGAGACAATCCAAATGCAGGTCAGGAACTATAGAAAATTTACTAGAGTTTTGACCAAGTACAAAATGGTTCAAAGACATGAGATAAATAATATACTTGGGGCAAGATAACATACAACATAAAATCCCGAGGAAAATATTGAAATTACTATATTACTTCAGTATTTGAATTTGTTTAAGTTTTGCAAATGGCTGCTCATTTATTTAAAGGAACCTGTAACTTCCTTTTTGTTTGTTGATGAAAAAAGATACTGAACATTTGACTCATAAATTATTTTCAGGTAACCATGTCTATTCAACAGGGCAGAATGTCACAGCCAACTGCCAGACCTAAGCTCTCTTCAGTTTATTGCAGTTATTTGAATTGAATGTCTGAATCCAAGTTTGAAAATACTGCAGACCCACTCACTACAAATAAAAGTGCTCTAAGTGTTCCAGAGGTTGCCAGTGTTCTGCAGCATTTCCAATTCTTTACGGATCTTGATCTTTTCATGAAAGCAAGGCCTGTGTCTCATTCATCTCTCTAAGCAATTCAATATTAAGCACTGCCTGAAAATAACCGGTGCTTAGTAAATATTTGAGGGAATAACTTCATTTTTGTTAAAAATTCTTATGAATAAACTCTAACAGCAAGTTTCCTCATGCAGAAAAACTATTGTTAAAGACACATTATGTTTAATATATTCTAGAAAGTCACAAGCCTGTTTTATAGTGAACTAAACTTCTGTGATATCAAGGAATGCATGCAATATCAGTTATTTTAATGCCCATATTAGTTTAAACTGAGTTTTTCACCATCTGTTCCATCTCCTAACCATGAATGTAAAAGAACACATTTTCCTATCACACTTGTAAAATCTAATATATAAATGATTTAAATACAGTTATATACTCATGAAGTAATGCTGCATGCAGCTGGCATGGGGCTTCCTTAAATTCCAAACAAAAATAAAGGAGAAAGTCTGCTTATCTCTGACATGGAGGGTTTTGTGTCATATGTCTTTGTTTTTAAATGACAGTGGAAGGTCAAGTCTTCCACACAGCACAAAATTGAGTTTCCACAGTAATAAATTTCATTTATAACCTATCACACCCCCCCATTTTGTAAAACTTTCTACTCATGAGTCCATTTTAACTTCTCTAAGAAATTTATTATGTTCAGTGAGATTCTCAAGTAGGGAATATTTGTGTCTCTATAGAACTGTTAGTGCACTTTGTCAGCCTTTATTGATTTTACTGTGGGTTCCTTGCACCGCGATACAAAGGCCCATTGAAAAATTGTTTACTGAGCTCAATTAAAGCACAGTCATCCATATAATCATTGGTTGGAAGATATTTTAAAACTTTAACAAATATGCCTTCTTTGGCCACCCTACATTGCAAATTTACTACAAAAATAATTTAAAAGTATTAAAATGTGTTTTCATACTGTTTGTCATAGTTATATCCATACCCTGTGAATAACACTTAAATAGATTTGAGGCATAAATTTTTCCAGAGTTATATTCATGAAAAGAACATGAAACACAATAAATATTTATATTTTAAGGGGCATAGGGAATGAGAATTGACATGAACAATGTGCTAAGACTTAACCCTTTCGCATTGTATTAAGATAACATGTTTCCCTCACCACTGAATAAAATAAGACATAATACTCTTTGGCATGTGTATTGAGAAATCAGGCTATTTCTGCTGTGGCTTGGTTTACTATTGACATTTTCTGATGGTTATAACATTAAAAAATGGCAAGTAGAAATTTTAACAGTTTAAGTGCTGTGAATTAGATTATTTGCTCTCAAACTATTCATGCCATCTATTCCTCAGGGAAGAAAAAGCTAACAGGCTATATTTCTGTTTACTCCTCAATTAGCTTCAGAAACATAGACCAATATACTGTGTTTATTATCAACATCTGGACACACACACACACACACACGCTCTCTCTCTCTCTCTACCCTGTGATGTGGTGAAATAGTATATGACAATAAAAAGTGGTTCAGAAAAGGCCACAAACGTTCAATCAGAAAAGTGCTAAATATTATATTTAAATGTGATATCTTTAAAGGACTATGTTCTCATTTAATTGTTGTTTTTCGTATTCTTGCAAAGTGCTGGAATCATAACCTTAAACAATGGTGGTCCATTGAATTAAACAGTAAAACCTCAGAATGGAACAAAATTTTCCTGCTACCTTTTTCTGAATCCTGCTAGGTCGGCTGAAGTAATTAGAGAATAGGTTTATTTCATATAATTTCAGCTCTTTTTACCACTCCAGATGTTTGAAGAATGGAAAACCTTGGGTTACATGTCTTAAAAAATTACTAGATGTCAGTAGTATTGATTATGTTGTCATGTTTTATCCTGCTAATTCTGTTATATACTTTGAAAAGTGAGAAATGAAAGTTACATAATGAAAACTAATAGTAAGAAATTACTATAATATTATAATGAGTAGGCTACTTATGAACTAGTTTAATTCTATTTAAATGAAATTATTATATATTGAATTCAATAATTCAAAGGAAAAATTTAAATCCTTGATTCATCTATGAATTTGTAATCCTGCTAGAAAGTTCATCTGTTTTGTATATCAAATCTTAATCTGGATGACCATCTTAATCTTAAACTGGATGACCATCACAGTTACTAAATCTGATTGAAATTAGGATTTACCAGATTGATTGCCTACCTGAGATTTTAATTCAATCCTCAAAAACAGGATCTAGGAATTTGATTTTAAAAATACTCCTCAAGGATTTCTTGTGAAGTTAGGTGAATAAATCTCATCTGGCAATATTGGAAATCATTATTCTACCGGGTGGTGATGAAGTTTCTAACACATAAGACTAACGATAGAGTGGTGGAAATTGGATGCAGTTTGAGACCATAATGTTAAATGAAATAACTCAGACAAGCTTAAATATTACATTGTTTTTCTTATGTGAAAATCTTAGTGTATTAATAAAGTATGGAATAGAAGATAGATAATAGGAAAAAGAAAGGGTATTGTAATCTAGATCAGACAATGTATCTAAAAATGTGCCTTGTTAGTAAAATTATCTTTTATGTTTTATATGTTCTTTGGCTTATTAATCTGATTTTTAATCTATATTTATGATAAATAATTATATTATAAGATAAATACATGAATCTGATGATGCAAAAAGAAAAGGGGATATATGGAAGTACTAATTCTCTACAGTGAATATAATCATTATGTACTACAAACATGTACTAATAAAAGTCAATAAAAATAGGTAAAAAAACCAGAATTGGTATTGGTTTTTGAATTTGCTATTGGTTTTTGCATCTTTTAAAATATTCATTTTTAGCTGGATCTACCTAAATTTCCTCATGTATAGCTATATAACTTGACTCTATATAAGCATGCCTCCTCTCTGAGCTTTACTTAGTAAAACAATTGGACATTTTTGCAAAAGTGAACAATCCTGAATCAAAATTTTCAATCCCCACAGTACCAAAAAAAAAAAAATTAATTTTGTTATCTCTTAACTCCTCAGAATGGTACTGTATACTAAAATACTAAAACCCTTTGAAAATATCAGAGCTCAAAGCCAAACAAGATCATTTCTCCTCTTGATATGAGCTTTTGTACTGCAAGTCCCTTCCCTTCATTTTTCTGGCCTGCACTCTGCCTATTTATTTATCAAGTGGCTCTACCTGGTAAGCTGTAGATAATTATAAGTTGTGTCACCATTAGGTATTTCAAAATAGTCCATATTTCCTATGTCATGTTCTAGGCGAAGATAAAGAAAGATAGGTCAATCGTCTTACATAAACTTGGAATCACATGGCTTCATAGAAGTCAAATTACGATCATATTTGCAAGGATGGGCTCTGAGATGCATAGTAGGAAGGTCAAGCTGCCATTTACTGACCTTTGATGGAATGAGTCTATTATGAGATAATTAGCACTGAATATCACCTATATCTTTGCTGCTTGGTGACTTTGACTGTATTTTTTTTCACAACCAAGTGAAGTATGTCCTAAATAAATTAAATAGGTTCAAGCTTTCCTTTGCATTAGCATTGATCATTAGAATGAACAGTGTGAAGATATATTAAAATACTGCCTTATTTTTATCAAAATTTCCTACTATTCAGGGTAGGAGCATATTTTTCTTTAGCATTTAGATTTAACAGGTGAAGTATTGCTTTTCTCTTTCCAGCCACATTAGGATCACATTTGTTATATATCTCAGGCAGTCTTGAAAGCTTTTCCATTTTAACAGGATTCTTAGTAAATGAATAATGTCAGACTTTGCCATCAGAGTAAGGAGGTGATCAGAGTTTCAAAATCAGATATGATTAATTTTAGAAATCCCAAACACCATTGATAGAATAATATGTATTTGCAAATATTCCCCTACTTGTGCCTGCAAACCTGGATATATGAGTTTTCTTGTCTCTTTGGCAGTTTTAATACTTTACTATTTCTCTAAGTGAATTTGAACTTATTCAGAGTTCTTTCAGAGGTAAACTCAAGCACCTCTGTGTAATACTTGTCACCAGGTTCTTTTCCTAAATTCTGACTTGCAGAGAATTAGGTTTATAAAGGCTTCATTGTCCCCATTAAAAAAGTCTTCTTTTGTAAGTTATTATTCATTTTTGTGTTTTCAGAAATAGTTTAAGAGGTTTAAAAAAGTACATTTTCCAGTAAAATAATTGAAAGAAAACTTTCAGTCATTTAACAAGGAGACATATTTGATAATAGGAATTAAACCAGAGTCAACCTCTCCCAGAGGAGCAAAAGCTTTCCTCAGATATCCCTCTCACAAAGAGCAATTCAATTAATGTGTTACTATGTATGTCCATTGGCCATCAGGAAGATAGGAAATTGTGGTGAAAAGTTGTGGTACATGTTTGAAAGAGGTCTTGAAGATATACCTACATTATTTGATATTGGAGTAGAGCAAAAATTAATCCTTTTGAACACATTGTCATGTAGGTAATTCTAAATGTAAATGGCCAGGCGATCTCTTTTCTCTCCCCTTGGTTCCTTACAACTTGAGAGAACACAGGGTAGAAAAGAGAAACCTAATCACATGCTTGTTAAGTAGGAATAAATTTCTGGGACAAATTTGCTTTGGAGAGACAAGATGTGTAGCTAAAAAGCTGCCCCCCCCACACAATCTTACAGTGATCCTTACTATAGTCCTAGAAGCAGAAGTCTTTTTCCATAATTTTAAAGAAAGTCTGCCTCTCTGAACTAAGAATCATCATCTACCTGCAAGCTTCCCTTTCTTGCAGGTAATGCATAGATGACTCTGAAGGGAAGTTGATTGTTGGGCCAAAAAAGGCAAAAAATAACCAGGACAAAGGCAAAGCACTGTAAATGAGGGAGCTTAACAAATACTGGAGTCAGGCTGGCAGTGTGGTGGTACAGTAGCCCTACTCTAACCTGGCACTAGATGTTTTGTTTTGTGACAAAAGAAAAACAGCTCATTCCAACATTAAGGTTTCCTGTAGGCACAGCTAAATGAGCTCCTATCACACCAATAAAATGGAGTGTGATTATACATACTTCTGCTTTTTTCTTAATAGTCCAAAATATTTACATGAAGGTATAATATTTTAGGGATAGAGCCATTTAATGAGTAGCATTCAGTATGAAAAATGATTGTTTAAACTTAAAACTGTATCTTACTCTGTGGTTGGTATTATAACTTCATATTCTTTCATTTGAATACTATATTCTACCTAACATTATTTTGATGGTAGTAGTCATGATTATTAATGAACCAAACCAAGAAAATCACAAACTCTGTCCTCTATTAAACACTTATTAGGTGGTGTGCAGTGAACTGTACATGATAAATATTTTTATTAATGACATTTTTATCCTCATTTAAAGAAGAGAAAACAAGAATTACAAAGTATAAATAATTTGCTAGATTCTAATTTTTGCCTGTAGTGTAGTAATTGGTATTAGATTTAGTCTTCCACTGAATGCAATAGGAGCTTGAAAAAATGAGAAACTGATTTTGAAGGCATCAAAGCAGTTCAGGATGTGGGGGACCAGGCTCAGGAGGAAATACATCGAAGTACATGCTTCATTTCCTCCAACCTCCCCCATCCCCTCCTCCTGGGCTTTTGCTAATCATGGCTTGAACACAAAGTCTGGAGAGAGAGATGCAGTCTATAATTGATCACAGGCTCACAAAGATAGGGAGAAAAATATTGGAGTCAAAGCTACCAAGCAGACAATATTTAGGAGTCCAGTATCTCAGAAGAAAAATAAAGCTTGCAGAATTGAGCCCAAATTTCTGTGTGCAATATGTCTTGAGTCGTTTATGTACCCACTGAAGTGCACCTTCATGAACTAAATGAAGAGAAACCAAGAAGAAAACATCTGCTAAAAACAAATCAGGAAACTTGGCAGTCACACAGCAGGAAAAAGTCAGAGATTGGAGTTGAGGGACTCATAGCCCAGGGTGACTCCGGTTAATTCTCTCTCCTTTCAGTACAGATGCCAGAAAAGTTCCAGCTGGCAGAGAAACAACACCAAACAGGTCAACATTAACTGAGTTAGGTGACTTGCCAGTGAGTTTCTACCTGCCCGAAATTAAACTAATGTGTATTACAACAAAATAAGGACAAATTGTTGAAAACCAGTAGGAAGATTAAGCAATAGAATAATCAGCCATGGTACCTTGTTTGTGAAATTATCTGACACAGATTTATCATTGATCCAAGCAAAAGGGTGCTGAGAGAATAGAATATTAAAAATTTTAACAAAGAACGGGAGTTCAAAGTATGTGTGCTTGTGTTTATCCGTGTGTAATGTGGAAATTCTACAAATGAAATTTTTGACTTACAATAAAGAATTCAATAGGTAGGTATAAAAGGATTGGCATTACAGAAGAGAGGATTACTGTCTAATCTTCTTTTAACGCCATCTATGGAATTAGAGAATATCCATCTTGCAGACTGGAATTAAAAAACTAAACCAAACAAACAAAAGAATGAGAGTTTTGTGAAATTGGAGTCCTAAAAGAGAGAGAAAATTTTATGGAAAAATAAAATGTCAAGAAATTCTGAACAATCATTTTCTAAATCTGACGAAACATGGTAATACCAAAGATTGAAGAATGAAACTATAAAGATACCAACTATGTGGGAAATCTAGCCACTCTTACTAAACCTGCTGAAAAACATACACAAAATTGAAAAAAATCTTTAAAAGAAACCTGAAAGGATATTTGGTTAAAAAATCAAATAATCCTAATAGTTAATGCATCTTCTTTATAGATTTATCACATATTTAATGAAAAACCAACTTAGTAGGAAGGGTATATTTTAATATCTACTGAAATATATTTATATACTTATATGTATGTATATATTCATTTACATATATGTGATATATACATATTATGCATATATACATGGACATAAATACATATATGTAGAAAGAGTATATAGAGACAGAAAGAGAAAGTGGAGAATGAAATTTTTAAGAGGATGAGGAAATAGTAAAGGTAAGACATTTGAGTATTACTCCTCATGTACAAATAATTAATTCCAAGGGATCTTAAACCCAAATGGAGAAGAAAATACAATGAAAGTTGTATTTTGATGGAGAGAAGAGAAAACTAGCAGAATGGGAGAAGATATTTCCAAAGGTATTTGTCAGATTCATCTGGAAAATAAATTAATATCCAGAATAGGTGGAAAACCAAAAATATTCAAAAGCAAAAAAAGTGACTAAAAACAAGCTAATGATCTGAATAGATATTTCTCAAAAGAAACCATATAAATGGCCAAGAAGTATATTTAAACGTGCTGGTTAGCCATAATCATCAAGGAAATGCAAGTCAAAACCACAGTGTGATATGTCATTACTCTACTTCCAAAGGCTGTTATCAAAAGGAAAAAATAAATGCTGGTAAGAGTGTGGCATCTCTTACCCATAGCATTAATGGTAATGTTTGTTAAGAAGGTAGATATTAGAATGCTTGGGGTGAAGTGGCTGGGGACTACATGAAAAAAACATTTTGTTCCCCTTCCTTTTCTAATAACTGGCTATGAATGAAATCCAGAGAAGCTTACACTTTCAAGACATCATCCAGTAGAATGTAATTTCCTCTGAGCATACTGTTAAGGTCCAGAGCCCACAAAAATTGTCATACTTGGGTGGGGTTTGTCAAACACCTCAAAGTTTCAAAACAAACCCTATAGAAGAATTTGACCTAGGCAGGCAGTAAATGGGAAGCCTCTTCCCTCTGAATTTTGTCTCTTCTCTCTGTCGATTGTTTCCTTTGCTGCGAAGCTTCTTAGTATGATATAATCCCATTTTGTTTTATTTTTTTTGCGTATCTTATCCAAAACTATCTACACCAATATCTTGAAGTGTTTCCCCTATATTTTGTGTAGTAATTTGGAGTTTCAGGTCTTACATTTATGCCTTAGATCAATTTTAAGTTGACTTTTGTATATGATGTCAGATACAGGTCTGATTTCATTCTTTCACATGCATGTATACAGTGTTGCCAGGACCTTTTATTGCGGAGACTCTCTTTTCTGCAATGAATGCTCTTTGTGCTTTGTCAGAAATAATCAGCTGTATGTATATAGATTAATTTACACATTTTCTATGTAGTCTATGTGACTGTTGTGGCTACTACAGCTTTTTAGGTTGTTTTAAAATCTGTGTAATGCCTTCACATTTGTTTTTTTGCTTAGGATTGCTTTGGTTATTTGGGGATCTTTTGTATTCCATACAAATTTTATGGGGTCTTTTCTTTAGTTCTCTGAAGAATGTTACTGGTATTTTGATGGAACATGCATTGAATTTGTAGAGTGCTTTGATTCGTATTGTCATTTTTAAATATTAATTTCTTCTGTTTCAGGAAACTTGGATATTGTTCTATTTTTTTAGCTGTTTTATAATTTTAATTATAGATATTCCACTTCCTTTATGAAATTTATCCCTAGATATTTTATTTTTGGAGCTATTATAATTGCTTTCTTGATAACTTTTTAAACAAATATGTTCTTGTTCTATAAAATCTCTACTTTTTTGTATGTTGATTTTGTCACAACTGATTCCTGACCAGGGAACCAAAGATGTTGCATCTGGGTGAGAAGCACCACTGCTCTGCTGTCTAAGCAGCCCACCAGCATGGTAAACTCAGCCCTAATAAAAAATTAGAGGGGCAAAGTTTAAGGAAGGAAGACATGTCATTTGTAACGAGATAAAGAAAGGGAGAGGAAAGGAGAAGACAGATAGGCACCCTGATAAGAAAGAATGAGGATAGGGGTCTGCAGAAAGATGGAGGACCCATGAGACTTTTGCTCTTGGCTGTTTTTATTGGGGAGTGCTCTCCCCACCCCACCCCCGGTGGACTTGCCATAACTGGATTGGCTTCTGGGCACCGTGGCCTAACATCATTTCTTCTGGTGGTCTGTATGCAGCATGTTGTCTGTTTGTTTGTCCGTGATCTACCTTTTAAGGCCTGCTCCTTTGGGTAGACAGCCCTTTGGCAAGTGGGAACTTTATTCATGGTTAGCTTACAGTTAGTAAGGATCATGTGGATATTTATTGTACTCTATAATGACCCCAGAGTGAATAATTTAGTAACTAGAGCGAACATACACACACACACACACACACATGTATATGTTAGTGCATAGGTGTGAGTACACACTGTCTTGAAGCTACTCAGCCCTTCTCCCTTTGGTTCCCCTGTATTTTTTGGAGGTGGGGCAGCTTATCATTTATGTACTTGGCTTTCTCTCTGTGTCCTGCCTGTCAGCTCTTTTTCTGGTCTCTTGGTACAAGTCCCAAGGTCTTTTGGTGCCTTTTAAAATCTGGTTTTTCTCTCTTTTTCTACTCCCATCCTTAATCTATTTCCCAGGAGAATTTTTCTAGTTGAGTTTGGTTCTAACCCCTTCGAGTTTAGCTAGAAGACCTACTGAGACACCTGTGTTATTAAGTGTTCAGACCCCTGCCCCTACAATCTTATATCCCATACCTCTACTGAATTTCTTTTATTATTCGGAACATTTTTCATGGAATGTATTCTTCAGAGTTTTCTAGGAATAAAGTTGTTTCATCCATACCTCCTTCCCAAGTTAGGTGCTCTTTCTTTCCCTTGCCAAATTGCTGTTGCCAGACTTTCAAGACTGTATTGCATGTGAGGATTCAAAGTGGATGTCCTTGTTTTGTTATAAATCTTGGAGGAAGTACTTTTGGCTTTTTTTGTGTGTGCTTTTCAGTTTTTTTTTTTAAATAAGATATTGGCTATGGGTTTTTTACATGCAACTGTTATTGTGTTGAGATATGTTCCTTACGTATCTAACTGTTGATGCATTTTATTATCAAAAGATGTTGAATATTACTGGATGCTTTCTTTGCATCTATTAAAATAGCCTTAACAGTTTTTGTTCCTCATTCTGTTGCTATGATATATTATGTTTATTGATTTGCAAATGAACTGTCCTTGCATCTGTGAGGTAACTCCTACTTGATCATGCTACATAATCTTCTTTGACATTCTGTTGGTTTGGAGTTGCTAAAATTTTGGAGACTAGTTTCATATGGGTTTATTAGCTATGTTACTTCATAATTGCATTTTTGTTGTTGTCTTTGGTTTAGGTAACAAGATAAAGCTTTTGTTTAGTTTTGGTATCAGGTTAATGCTGGCCTCATAAAAAGAGGTGGCGGTTTCTTCCTTTTCACAGATTGATACTTCTACATTCATGTTTTAGGCTCATTTTTCTCTAATTTGGCTGGTAAACATAAATTCTAATTAAACACTATCCCCTGGGCAATTTCAGGTGGCTACCTTGTCAGTGTCACAGGAAAATATATTTCTTTGAGTTCAGTTTTTTTGAAAGATTTATTTCAATCATTTATGCCTTCAAAAATAATTCACTGAGCACTTTCCATGCAGCAGATATTATTGGAAGTTCTAGAGGGGGAGCAAACCAATAATAATCTCTCTACTAGTACTTCTTTGTGGGAGGGATTTGGTTCATAAATAAGTAGTAAATGATATAAATTTCCAATATATATGAATGAAATGGAGAACATTAACATGGGATAGGGTAATAGCTATACTTAATTTAGGATGAATCTGTAATTTAATTAAGATGAATTTTGCATATACAAATGTGACTGTCTTAGGTTAAGCTTACAGAAAACTGACTCTGAAGCAAGGAATTGGGTACAAGTAGGTCAGAGAGAAGCTGTGTGGATCACTGCATCATCCAGAGGATGAGGAAGAAAGAAGCACTCCCATTAACTCCCATTCATGGAAAGTAGCTTCAAGGTGTCTTACCCTTTTTTTTTTTTTTTTTTAAGAATTTTCAGCTTTATTTTACTCCATTGAGTTGGTATAACATTTAGGACATTGGATGTTTCAAATACTTTCATATTTTAAACACTTACAATAGATAACCTTGAATTTATGCAATTTTGTTTGTATGAAAATATGAGCTCACATGTGCTATAAGGTGTCTTACCCTTATGCCTACTCTGTATAGTGGTCCAGCATGCTCCTTTGGCCAGTAGAAGCCTTAAAAATCCCGTGTGTTTTTTATAAGTACTCTTAGGCATAGAGGGGAACCAAGATTAGCACAAGAAAATGGACTGGCCCTCAAAACTCTGATGAAGAGGCACTTTGCAAAAAACCGAAAGAGGTGAAGAAGAACATTATGAAGCACATGGAAAAGAAGTGTTCTTGGTTCACATAAAAGCAAGTACAAAGCCTCTAAGCAGGCGAATGTTGCTTGAAAAAGAGGTTTCATTCTATTTATATCTATGTTTTTATGCTTCAAGATGATGAGTGGCTGAATTGAAAACTGTGACACTAGACAGGAAGATTCTGAGTTGCTTTCAATGTGAGATACATAGTAATTATATTAGCAGTTTAAGATTTGATAAAAGAAATTCAGATTGCATAAAGAAAAAATATTTCAAATATTTAATTCAGAAGGTTGTTAGAAATTTTCTTGGAAATATGCGCAATGCTGAAGTCTCAGAGTTCGAGAATAAGCATCAATTCAGAACCATACATAGATTTAATTTTATAAAAATATTGAGGAAAAGGTCAAGTACTAAGATATGTTGGTTAGTTGGTAGGAGAAAAGCCAACATTATCAATGTGTGGTAATCTTCTAAAAAGTTTATTATTAAAATGATGTCAGTGAGTATTGGAGGATACCTCAAGATAGAAATAAAAATAAAAAAGACAAGTTCTTTTGAAAGTGGAAGATAAAGCACTTAAAAGACATTGTAGAATGTTTTGACATGTTCAAATCATGGCACAAAAGAGTAATGACAAGAAACTTGAACATTCTTGTTTATTTTTTCTATTTACTTTTCTTTCTCTTTTTGGTCTTATCTTTTCCTATCCTGTTTTCCCTTCATCTTTTGGCTATTCACGGTAGTCTCTTTTTCCCGAAGGATGTATAGAAGAAGACTACAAAGCCAGTCCATTTATACTAACAGATCTTAAAATGAGATCAGACTCTGGTCAATACAAGGGCTTTTCATTGACGGCGATTCATTAAACTCGTTCGTTTTTTATATTATCCAATGTAATGTTTTTAATGTAATGGTAAACAGTAATCTCTTCAGTTTATTAACACAGCAGAAACACTGGTGTTTCCAGGCCTTTATCTATTTTCCACTCAGGTAGACGTGCTCGGGGACAGTCATACGACAAGTAGTACTCAACCAGAGAAAGGGCATGCTTTTGAAATAGTGATCCTGCTCTAAGGTCACTATTCTAAAGACCTATTCTTAGGGTTGCTTTCTTGTTATTCATTTTTACACCATTATATTTCAATTTTATCTTTATATAAAACACTGCAGGGACAAATAAGCATCCTGTTACTAAGGAATAATATGGCAATACTGTTTGATTAGAACATTTTTATATAACTGTGTATAGTGCTTATGTTTACAATGTATAAAGGTCTATTTTAGCCACTTCACATTCAGTGTCTTTTTCTATCCTCACAATAAATCAGTAAGAATTGTATTCCAATCTCCTTTTATCAGATAAATGTAGACAGTAACAGTAAACAACTTACTCAAATTTGTAGATACAATAGTCAAACCTGTTTCTTTGCTATATGCCTGTGATATTTGCAATCTTTCTATCATGGATCATTGCATCCATTTATATCAGGATGAGTTACATGATGTAACTCCAAGCCCTGTTAGCAGCTTTCAACACATTATATAAAACACGTGGAAATGGTATTAAACATGTGAGTGAAACAGCATGAAGATAACATAAAATACTACCTCATGTTTTTTTTTCGTTGAGCAATTAAAGTTAATTAAGGCACAAAAAGAAACATTTTTTTCCCTAATTCAGAATCTCAAGAAGTTTTATAAACAGAGAATGTGAAGTGAATCCACATAATATCTGTTGTATAAATGGGATATTTTTTGGAAAATCACTGCATTATTACCATGTCAGTGTCATTCAGAGTAGGTTTCCTATAATGACTATTTACATAAATGACTATTTCTTTACTGGAACATTTTAAACTTATTCATGTGGTTTACTTTTGTTATAAGAAGAAAATGAACCATTGCCTTAGCAATATTTTCACACACATTTTCAGTTAAATGTTCACTATAAAATAATCCATTCTAAATAACATATATTGCAATAAATTTATTGTATCTTTTAAACATATGAATTCATAAATATATAGGTATATATGTTTTATTTGAACCATAATACATATCTAGGAAAATCCAAACTCTTAAGTCAATAATGTAGTGAATTTTGGAATGAATATTTATTTCTGTGTAAATATAGCCCTAACAGGGAAAAAAATATCATTTGGGGAAATGCCTCTTCATATTTATTAAAGTTATTTTATCTCAAAGATAATCAGTAGGTTAATTTCTCTTTCACCTTAAATTAATTTTAACCATTCTTGAAGCCCATCTGAATAGAAGTATGTGAGATGTTGACAATCTTTGTGTGTGGAATCTCACCCCCACATTACACTTGAGGCTCACCTGTGTTGTCGTGTATAGAAATAATCTGTTCCTTTATATTGACTCTTTTATTCTATTTTGTGTATATTCCAAAGCACACTCATTCATTTTAGCACTATTTTATAATTTTGTACTTCCAGTTGTTGTCTACTCAAAGAGAGCTATCACTGAAGCTCAAGGAAGAGAATGTTTGAAAAATGAATTAACAGATTTGAGATCAGTTAAAAAAGACAGTCTATATTAATGGATTGAGAGATAGTGCTGCTTTGTAAGACTGTCTTGATAAGATATTAGAAAGTGAGAAAATGGATAATTTGTGGTATTTTCCAATGAAGAAGTATGGTTATAGGAAGAACTGAGCAGATGAGAAGGCTTTATGATTAAATACATGGAAATATTAAAACAGGACTTTATAATGATGACAGTGATTCATTCAGAGGGCAAACAGATACAAACAAGAACAGAAATGAGAAAGTTTCCTGGATAATAGAAAAAGATTACAAGTGAAGTAGAAAATTCTTTGGTAGGTAGATGTGGTGGTTGAAGCACTGAGTGCTCCTATACAGAGCTCAGTAAACTTTAAGGCAATTCTATCCATAAAAATTAGAAAAATTCTTTCATTTCATATTCTTCATCAGAATTTTGAAGTAGTACCAATCATCAGAATTTTGAGTTTTTACACAGAAAGATTCAAGGTGCTATTATGAGACAGAGTGCTTGGAATTTCACTTTAATCATTGTTTTGGCTTTTGTCAAATTTATATTCTCATTGATGGAAAATTATTCAAAGAAATCCATGTTATAACATCAAAAATTTATGGTGCTGTAGACTTAACTTGCACAAATGAACACAGTGGGAACATTGGGAAAAAAAAATTTAAATCACAAGAATACAAATACAGTTTAAGTCGTTTATCAAATATTATACTTGAGAACTAGAGTAGTTCATTTTCTCCTTATCTTATTCTTCTTTTACATATCATTTGGGTGACAACATCATTAATAAGTCCTAGTGGAAAATTGACTTTCACATAAAAACATATTGTAATATTTCAGCCATTTTAAATCTCATTTTTGATTAAAATATCAATAATGACTATATAGAGAAACATAAGAATGACAATAAAATGACATATAAAACTATAATCTTATTTTATAATATTAATAATTTCAGACTCATTTTAAATGATTAGCTCAATTTTGATAGTGAAACTTTTTTTTCAAGTTTGAATAATAAGCATCCCTTTATTTGCTGACTGCCATTACAAAAACTGACTACATTAGCAACAAAACTGTCTTGAGTTGATGTGAGAGGCAGTTACTCCCCCAAAGTGTTAAGTAAAACAGTGTACAACCTCAGTATTAAAATGTTAAATTTTACATTGCCTTCACCACTTTGATCTTCTGAACAATTGAATTGAGCAAAATAAGGTAAAATATTACACGTTTATCTTCAGGAATATAAAGGTCTAATTATTCAAACAGTTTTTATTATAAAACTAAACCCTGAAGGTGTGTACAAAGTTGGCTTCTTTTTAAAATTTTACCTTTAAATCAGTAGTCTGACAAGGGTGAGAAAAGACAAAAATCTGTTCAGTGTTAAAGAAACACTTTTAGTGAATTGAAATACGTTTCAATAAACATAAAAAGTAATACTTTTAAATGATTTGATCTGTTAATCAATTTATAATACAACAATTTTCCATTAATATTGTCCAAAAAATTTTGTACTTTGAGCTCATTGTTTTGATTTCCACACTGAAAATTACATAAAGAAGGGGATAGGGGGAGAAAAGGAGACATGAAAAGAATCAAGATGTGCAAGGTACATGCACCAAATCCCCACAGTGAGTGTTATTATTATGTACACACTAATAAAAAACATTAAAAAGACAATTACACAAATATAGTGAGGCTATTTGCCTTAGCAATTTAAGAAAATGCCTGTCACATTGAAACTCAATATGTAATTTTTGAATTTTAATGACTATTTAATAGATTTACCTTTCAGTTCGCATCAAAAATCATAAGGCCTAGAAAGAGATCTTAAGATTCCTCAACACACCACAACAACAAGCACATTATATTCATTCCCTAACTGTTTATCTATATTTTAAATCACTAAAGGTTATTACACACAAAAAAATGTTAGATGCATTCAACAAAAGAGTTTTTGGACATAATTGAATAATCTCATATCTCACAGTAAAGATTTTTGTCAGATTTTCATCATTTGAGCCTTAGTTTTCTCACGTCTGAAATGGAACACAGTAATGTGTTCACTGTTTTGATAAAATAATTAAATAAGAAAACATTAGAGGAAAATGCTCTACAGGCAAATGTTACCTAACAACAAGAGATGACAGTCGACTGATGCCAACCTTAGAAAGCAGTCTATGGAGCTTCTACCCCATAGCATATCCATCTAAGTAAAATAGGAAGAAGTTTAATCAGCTGATTGTTTGAAAGATCAGGAGACTGAATTATAATCAATCTTTAAGTGAGACTGGTATTTAAAAGAGAAATAAGAAATGTTCAGTGCTTATGGCAGTGGGTTTTTGATTCAAATCTCATTAAAAAATGACCAGCACCAAGTATTCACCTAAAGAGTAAAATGTTTACTTACTTGTGGGGATGCAGATTGCAATAATTTCTACTTTTAATTAATCATATAATCATTATAGGGTCATAACATATATAAAAATGCAAAACCAAAACACATGAGACAAATTCCTAGTTTTCAAAGGATGGCCTTGCTGGTCCTTTTAACCAGCCTTTATACACATGGGGAAAAAAGCAAAGATTATACCCTTATGTAGTCTGTAAGATCATCATACTGCTCAGATCAATAGTACAAATTGAAACTGTGTTTTTCATGGAGTCTTATTTTTTGCTCTACTGTTCACATTCTCTTGGTAAGAAGAGCATGCCACTCATAGTTATAATCAGCTAATGTGCCTATAAAAATCGAATGTTTAAAAATCAGAACAAAGCCCAGACCGTCATAACTCGAATAAAAATTAAAGGATGTGATTGTGTCTGGGCCTCTTTGAAGGTTTGGGCAAAGGAACAGTGGAATATTTCATGAGACTCAGGGACGCAGCACAGTTGGCCTCAGACTCTGGCCTATGTGGAAGGCACCATTAATGTGGTTACTGTGTGAAACAGAGATACGGAAACCTCATTTGACATTTCTCAAATGGCAAAGGAAAGAGACTTAATAATACTGGTATTTCATTAGCATATACATGGTGACTTTTAAAAGCCAAGACATACAAAGACTAAGTAAAAGTATCAAACAATGTTGCCTCGATTTAAAGTCATGTTTGTGTATTTTTAAAATTCTTAAACCCACTTTTGAATGCAAAGGTGATGACATCCTAGTGGAGCTGACACTCACACATGCATGCTTTCTTTAAAGATATTAATCTCAGCATTGAATGAACTGAGAAACCCAAACAGCCAGAACTGAAAGTAGAAATGCAACTGGCCTATTTGGAAAAAGTCTACATGGGTAACAGTGACTAGATTCACCAGGCAAGTGCCATCATGATGAATGTTTACAACAATTTTTTGAGAGCCAATTATACTGCTTTTTTGTGCAGGGACTGGAGATCAGCCAGATCAGTTGTGTGTACAAAGCTGCTTTGGATCTGTCTTTTCAAATAAGAGCTGCTGAAAACGCTATAGCAAGGTTGAAGCTTTATCCCACTCTGGTAAGAGAAGCTTTTTTTTTTTCTTTACTGTGGTGAGAGTTTGATAAGAAATCCTTTTAGAACATAATATGTTCAGGAAGAAGAGAAGGCGTTCTATGTTACAAGTTATAAAATACTTGTTCTTTGAAATTTTTTTTCATGATTTTTGCCATTGCATTATAGCAAGAGGAACTGAAACGCAAAGTCCTATTGCACATGTTGAATTTGTACTGAAAGTAGGGGAGGCTTAAACTATTCTATTTTCTGAAATGTGAGGATATTTTATGTTTAATACAGTAGAGCTGGTTAGGACAAAGAAAAAAGAAAAAGATTTATAACAAATGCAGTAAGAACTGATATCCTGGCTGAGAGTGAGTCCCTGTGTTTCAGCCCCCCAGAATATGAGGTTATTAACGCTCAGCAGCTAATCACCACCACAAGACTTTCAGACACATTTGAATGCTCTTCCCCTTCATTTTAAAATTTGGAAATGCTGGTGATAGTACTCTGGGTAATTTTGCTTTTATTTGGCTTTATTATTTTAAATCTCAATAATAAAACTGTACATCTGTTCAAAGTACCAGATTCTCTTTTTCACATAAATTTTTTGGCCTGGAATGTGCTTTGGTATACACACAAAAGTCTCCACCTATCACAAACTCTACAAACTTACAAACTCTGTGTAAAAATGACCAGAAAAAATGAGTAAATAACCTTATATACCTACATACAGATATCTAAGTGTTTATGCACTTAAACATATGTATGGTTATACACATATATACATATCTATGTGCTTATACACATAAACGTGTATAATTATACACATATCTATGTGTTTATACATATAAATCCTGTACTTATATAATTAATGTGTGTATAATTTTACACAGAATTTACGTGTATAAACACATAGATTTGTGTAGTCTTATACTCACATGTTAACTGCATATAAATACATATAAAAGTTTTGTATATGCACAATTACTTTTGCTAGTTACAATTTGCACATTATTTCATAGCAATCCTGGTAATTTTATAGTGTTCAGTTTTATTCCCAGTTTCCTAAGTATAAGCAACTTCTAACATCTAATAGGTTACTAATAAATACTAATATTCCTTTATATCAAATGTCTATTTATTAATATTTACTTTGCAATATGTTTCAGTGGGAGAAAATATGCAACTAATAAAAGAATGAGGACATAAAGTATCTATAAAATTTTAATGAGAATGTAAAATATGAGGTTGAATTATTAATACAGTGAATTAAAAAAAATTAGAGTTAAAGACTTTGCCATAAATTTCACTCAAAATAGACTCCTCACTTGAAACACACTCATCCCATCATTCTTGGGACTTTCTTAAGCAGTTCTGAAAGTCCTTTTTCATAGGTATTTTTAGTTAAACTGTCCTGCATTGCATTGTCCTCAATGTCCTAAACTGAATCAAAACATTTACCCTTTGTGGTAATTCTGACTTTGAGGAAGATCCAGAAGTAGCACTGAGCCAAATCTGGTGAGTAAGGTGGCTAAGAACACACCATCATGTTTTTATTTGGCAGATGCTCTTGCAAACAATTGATCAATGAGGGGCATTCAAAAAAATGGTGATTATTTAAATAATACATTTATTACAGTAAAAGAAACATTTTTCTTAATGCCCACCAAAAGCCTGAATATATTTCCCCTCACTTCAAACGTATTTATCACATTGTTTTTGGCAGTTTGTCTTTTACTGTAATAACTTATTTTTTGAATATTCAGTGTATGTTTCTCTGACTCCTTTTGTATGCTTGAAAATAATTTATACTGAGAATTTGGCGAAAAACAAATAGGAAAGCGAGCACAGAATCAGGAAGAGTCAGTGATAACAATGGATGTGTTGAGAATTAATTTTTCAGATTTAAAAAGTAATTTCACCCTTTAATGTAAGAGCTTACCAAACTCCAGAAATGACATTTTTGCTTTCTTCCTCTTTTAAATTATGCATGCTTTTAATACAATTTATTTTTAGTACTAATATGAATGTTCCACTAAAAGAAACATAAGCTTTACTCTGAATGCGATTGTGGAATAAAGAGGAACTGGAGAAAAACTAAAAATCCTTAATTATATTGCTATGCATACAAGCAATTAAAGAAAAAATAATAATTGCTTTAACACTCTGAGGTTTCTGCCGTTTAAAGACTGTTGTTGCAGCCACATGCAAAAAAAAACAAAATCCCTTAGGTTCTGTCTTCCCTACTTCTGAAGACAAACTTAGAAAATATGTCCTTTCAAAGCAAAATAAAAAACATTTTAAAGTATTTTTATTTCAATATTTTTTATTTATAAATTTCTATAATAGAGATGTTGAACAGTTTTTTATGTATTTATTGGCCATTTGTATTTCTCCTTCTGACAACTATCTCTTCATTTCAGTTCCTCATTTTTATTAGGATTTTTATTTGAGGTGTCTGATTTTTTTTTGAGTTCTTCATTTATCAGATGTTAGTCCTTAGAAAGAGGGTTAATAGCTGGGAAGTTTTTATTTACATTCTGTAGGTTGTTTTTTTATACTGTTAAGTGTCTCTTTTGCTGTGGAGAAGGTTTTAAATATGATTTCATTTATTGATTCTTGGTATTATTTCTTGTGTAATTGGAATTCTGTTTAGAAAGGCCTTGCCTTTGCCTATGTCTTTAAGAGTTTTACATATTATGTCTTCCAGTAGATATTTTTCTGTTTCATCATTTAGATCTTTGATTAATTTGTATATTTAATTCCAACATTTGAAGAGAAATAAAAAAATAATTATATCTCTTAAAATTTAATATAATTTAAAATCCAAAGCTCCAACTCATGGAATACATAATTTAAATCTTGAGCAGCTAAATTTTGGATTGTAAAAGAGATTATTGAAAAAATTGATAGGAGCAAATGGAATTTTAAAATCTCTATGCAACTACATATCTGTACATTGTATCATTTGTCTATTTATCTATCTTTGTGCATACATTTTTAAATTGCAATGCAATTTTGACCAACTATATATAGTTGTTGTATACAATGTATGCAATGATATGCTTTGAAGCAAAGCTGAACTATGATCTATATTCCAATTTTGTTTAAACTAACTTTACTTGATATATGATGCAAAAAAGCATTGTATAGTAATTAGTAAGGACAGATGAACACAGAATCTTAGAAACAGGATAAAAGGCAATGTTCAATGATTTATTGAAAATATTGTACTATGAGCAAAAATTCATGTGCTTATGAGAGTACTTCTAACCATTTTGTTTTGTATAATTTGATCAAATAAAATTGTTACCAGAATATAAAATTGCTTCCTTATAAAATTGTTAATATCGATACAGTCACTACATTTTGTTTGAAGTAAAATAAATTAGAGACTTTGAAAATTCATCCAGCTGTATTATAGTATCATTGTCCTCAAAGTCTCATTCTTATATATTTTTTCATGATACACTTGGTAGAAGATGAAATGATCTAATATATTTAGTACCCAACAGTATTTGAAATTTAATTATTGACTTGAAAATGGGTCATAGTTCCCTTGATATTAAATTGCAAATATTTGTATGTATCATTTCTGTGAATTTCCATGTAGTTCCATATAAAATCTCACTAACATTTTTAAATAGCTATGGAAAATCTGTGTATACAAAGCTTCTCACCTAATTGTTGTCATAACCTACAAGTAAGTAATTATTCTTCATGTTTGTTAATAGAATAAACAGGGTCAGTGGGCTTAAGGAACTTTACCAAGATGACAGAAACAATTAAGATGCACAATAGGACCAAATGCTAAAAATAAGGTCATCCTCTCTTTATATCCAAGTTTAATCTCCTATCAGTCTTTAGTTACTTCAGTGTCTGAAGTGAACAAAACTAAATCCCCAGTATTTGCCTTCAGTGAATGCTTCTTCCAGTTTGATCTCCTGTGTCATTTTCAATACTTCTTTCTTTTGTCTATACAGTCATCAAAACACTCCATCTATTTTGTATACCAGGGATATAGAGGTTTTCAACCTTACTACGTGAAGCTTTACATTTGGAAATAAAAATTATGTTTTTAAAATGTAAATATAACCCTAAATATTTATAAATACAAATCTTCATTCTAATAGGCCAACTACTGTGTTTTCATCACCCCAAATCAACCAATTAATAAATTCACAATGCTTTATTTTAGCATTATTTAGGTATTTAGAAGGAGAAAAAAAATGTTTCAAGAAACAGATATAGTGTTTTCCTGGTGCTGCATTTACCCTGGGGAACTCCAATTGCATATTCTGTGAAAAGGATATCCCGTTATGCATTACCAGTGTCACTTCATTTCACCTCTATATACTCAGGGTGTCATTGTCCAATTTCTGATAAAGTATCTGACACTGTCCATTCTTGTTCTATTTCGGTTGTCTTTAACCTATAGTTTGCATCTTCTACACTCTGATACAAAACTCCCTAAAGGCAAATGGTTTTTATAAATATAAAAGTCTTTCTTTTCTCTGTTCCAAAACGTCTTTGAAAACATTTTCCAAAGCTATTTCTTTATATCTCTTCATCTTAAATTTAGCATTACTGATGTAAATATAGAGTAGTGTCTTCCTGTAAGCAGAACATATGTCACTGATAATTCTAGTTATTAAACTACTAGAAAGCAAATCCTACATAAAACCTTTATTTTAACTAATGGAGAGTGTATATGTATGTATGTGTGTTTTATGGTCAAGAAACATAAAATGGACGAGTTAATATTTACAAGAACTTTCTTTGGTCACGGGTATTTATAGTAACATAAACTAAGGCCAAGCCTAACATAAAGAAAAAATGTGCAATTAGTCAAAATAGTTAAAAAAGAGGCAAAGGGGAAGTAAAACCTTAATCTCAAAACTTTTCCAGTCACCTACTGAATAATATCTTGGCTGTTTCTATGGTTTGGCTAGTCTAAAAAAAATGGCATTCACATCCATATTAGTGGGCATAAATTTTCAGTTCCTTTTTATTCATATTAGGCAATGTGATTGATAGTAAGCAATTATTAGATCACATGGTAGGAATGTGTTTAACTTCGTAAGAAACTGTCATGCTGTCTTTTAAAAATTGACAGTAGTGTTTAGTGAATAAATGATAATTACTGTCACCCCCACTACCTTGCCAACATTTGATGATGTCAGTGTTTTGGAATTTGGCCCTTCTAACAGATACATTGTTATCTCCTTGTTTTCATTTGTAATTATCTTATGTCTTATGATATGGAGAATCTTTTTATATATTTGTATATATTCTTTAAGTATACACAGTGATACATTCTTTGATGAATATTTCAAATATCTGTGTTTATTCCTTGATGAGATATTTTGAACATCTCTATGCATTCTTTGATGAAGTATTTTTAAGCATTTTATTCTACTTATTTTTTAATAAGGTTGCTAATTTTCTTATTGTTGAATTTTAAGAGTTCTTTGTATATTTTAGAGAACAGTACTTTATCACAATATATTTTGTGAATATTTTAGATGTGTTATGTATATATACCAACTCCTCAAGGTGAGTGCATTTATTATGTATCAAAAATCATAAACCATGCTTTCATACTTTCATGCAAAGTGATAACTGAAGTAGCATTATTTTTCAATAAGCCATAAAATTAAAGAATTGGTTTCTTTAAAATTCCTAGATCCAACATTTGAAAACACAGTATTTTATATAGAGCTTGTCTTTTCATTATCTTGAAAAATATTACAAGCAGAAAAATTTTAATTTTAATGAATTTCAGCTTCTCAATTCCTTCACTCATAGACTTTCCTTGGTGTTTCATCTAAAATGTTATCACTATTTCTAAAGTTAACTATATTCTCTTTTAGAGGTTTTATAATTTATGTTTTATATTTGGTTCTGTGACCCATTTTGATTTTTTATTGTAAAAAGTATAAGTTCTGTTGTCTTGATTAATTTTATGCACATAGATGCCCAGTTGCTGAAGGACCATATATACAAAAGGCTATTTTATCTTCATTATATTGACTTTCTTCCTGTACTGAAAATCAATTGACTATGTTTGAGTGGGGGTAGTTCTGAAATCTATTAATTTCTATTAATCTCTATTAATTTATTTGTCTATTATTTCACCGACACCACATTACTTTGATTATTGTAGCTTTATAATTAGTTTTCCAATCTTTATTCTGGATAAATAGTCAAATATTATTTGGAGTGGTACACTATATGGTTTATTGATATTCCTCAATAAATGTAATTGTTGCTTTTTGAAAGCATTCTGATGTTAAATATATTCTTCATAAGAGTGGCTGGGACATTTTTCTAGTGTTTCTTTTAATCATAACTCAAAGGAGCCTACCGACCACTTGGACATCACAAATCTGAAAATCAAAATAACTGTGCCATTATTGGCATCTTTCCCTGTATTTTTCCTCTTACTTCTCTTGTTAAAATATATGACTACCATGTAACGGAATCTGTTTTCTTCACCACATTTGTATGACTTCCCCCAGGCTTTCTCCATTCCCATTAATTTTAATATTTAAATTTAAAGTAAGTTGATATACAAAGCATGGAGATTCAATAGTGAAATAAAAAGATGTTGAAGTAAAAGCATTGTAGAATCTAATAAAATATTACTCAAGGAAGGGGGTATTTTATTCATTAACCAAAACTCGAATATGCTTGTCAAGTGTATCCATTTTGTATCAATGAACGTATACAACTCTTCATATGAAATAGGATTTCACAATAAGATTGCTAATGTTTTAAAGATACAATGATGAAGAATCAAGATGTCTTACGTACATGTACCAACTCCCCACAAGGAATGTAATCATGTACTGCAAACATGTACAAATAAACATCAAGTAGAAAAAAAAACATGGATTAATGGCAAGCAAAACATATATATAAAGGCTGATATAAGTATAAATTATTATTATTAATTAATTTCAACAATATATGTTACTCTAAGACACTAAATCGTGTGTAAAATCTGTAATGAGAAACTTTTAGTTCTAAAAATGCTGGTTCAACACTCATGATTAGTTTTTGGAAAACCCAAATTTTAATGAATTTATGTGCATGCAATACTCCAGTCTTACTGGAAAAAGAACCACCATGTAAATTTCTTTCTGGTTGGTGTAAGGCAGTACAAATGTTTGAGTAGAAGGCAATAAAGAGTGAACTCAGTCCTCTGTAACAATCGCCAATTACAGGGGTAAAGTGGCCAAAACAGAAGTATAAAGTGTATAACCCTTCTGAAAATATCAATCCAGTGTACTATTCATTTATGTTAAATTAGGATGATTATCTACATGGTCATTATTCATACCAAGATGTGGAGCTGCAACTTTACCATGTGGATTTGAATTCAAATTAATGGCTGTGTAACTTTGAGCAAATCACTGTCCTTTTGAGCCTCACATATAACCTCTTTAAATGGGTGTTCACACAGTAGCTACTTCACTAGGCTATTAAGAGAATTAAAAAAAAAATTAAATGGGAAAAGTTAGCTTGTGGGAGTGTTTAAAATGATGAAGAGGTTCATGTCCAGTCGTCTTCATGCGGGAATCAGTGGGTGTCTGTGATTCTAGGACACGCAGACTTCTAGAACTCTCAGCCACTGCGCACTCGGCTATGGAAAATTCCATTAATGTTTGTAAAATTAAAAGAAAATAAAGGTGCCAAATATTTTGTGAGGTTTACCCAGAGATAATTTTTATTTAAAAATATTTGTAGAATGATACATTAAAATTCTAGCTTAAATGATTTTATTTCACTTTGAATGGCCTTAGCACATTTAAAGCGGTTAATGTTTACCATTATTTCATTTAGCACACCTTGATTGTATATAGTAATGACAATATAACATTTGAATACAAACAAAATATTTTATAGTCAGAGACACTCATTAGGTAAGTAATATAATAAAGTTAGGAATATTTTCACATTTAAACAAACATGAGAAGCAGAGAGTAGTAAAATCGCAGGAACATGCTGATTTTCCAATTCTTCTTGAGTCTTTTTTCATAGCTGTTTTCAAAAAGACCATTTTATTGTGATATTTGTGTGGAGTACTTTCCGCCCATTGTATGTCTTTCTGCCTATATGGCACAGCAAAATGAACAGGTGATAGCTCCCAGCATTTGACACTGGTGGAACAGATTAGCAGTAGTCTTGACTTTGACAAATCAGATGTATTAAGCTTTGCTGGAGGGTGATACTGCAGAACACCTGGTTGGTCATTGTACCAAGATGCTCTTATGTTTTCCACAAAGAAAACTGAGCACTCTCAGAGTAATACATTGAAATGGTACTTAAACCTATGCATCCAAAGTTTTAATTATTTTATATTATTCTTGAGTTTGTCGTGCCAGCCAAGGTATTATTTCATATCATTTTATAAAGAGAAAATACAGATTTTATGTTTCATTTCAAAATGCGAGTTACTGTGAGTATAAAAATTGTTTTCAATATATTACTTCTTTCACACAGGAGTTGCTTTTTGGCCAGAAGATTTAAGCTACATTGAATTCTTACAACCAGAGCTGTTAGCATGTTTGTGGTTTTACATGAAATAGCAATTTTTAAGATTGTCAAGAGTTGAAAAATGATATTTTTCAAAATGTATGACTCCTTCTGTGATACTGATTCTTTTAGCTGATCTGTGAGTAAGTTTTCAAAGGAAATTGGTTTCTCCTAAATTCTGCTTTTAATTGCCAACACATCTACCTAGGTTTGTCAGTGTTCCAAGTTCTTGCATATTAGTTATATATGTTCCGCCAGAATTTTGTACCTCATTGAACCTTGTGTTTAAGGTAAAGCAGAGCAGGAATAGAAGAAGGACAGGAATGGCAAAAGGGCATGTGTGAGTAAAGAAGTTGTAGGGTAAGAGAATGTTAAGTATGAATTCTATCACCACTTACACACAGTTGTGTCCCCTTTATTTTGATCATATAGCATTCTATATTTGTCTATCTCTACCTTGAAAAACTCACTGATACAAAAATTATCAAATTTTTTACCAATTCAATAGTAAATTAGCTTCTTATACAAATCATGTCCATATATGTAAGTAGTTAAGTGTGACTTACAGATTAAGATTCACAATTTCTGCTCATGCTTTACATTAATATACATTTTATTTCCTTGAATATATGTTAGACATGCATATCTTATATAGTATTAAATTTTTCTCTTTACATTCTATGTTTGATCTTACATCCATGATATTTTAAAGTATAAGGCTGCTTAGAAGATATGAAATATGGTCCTTTGGCAAAATGTCTTTCTGAAAAGCTATTTAAGTTAAATTTAATTTAGAACAGACATGTCTTGAGAAGAAAGGATATAAGTCTCAGTTGAAGTCAATACTTAAACACTAATAATAAATTTGATGTATGTATTAATTACACAATATCTGGAAATCTAAATCTCACTATACTAGAAAAAAGTGGAGCAATTATCTTAAGCTTGGATATGTCCTAAACAATTTTTGTGTAATTGATCATCTAATCATTAATAAAAATAGAATATCAGCATTAACAAAATGCTTAATTTTACTTCTGACATACAGAGAC
Source organism: Heterocephalus glaber (assembly GCF_000247695.1). Next base: position 5,602,332 of record NW_004624837.1, on the reverse strand, counting down.
GCTAGAAATTTAGGACAAAGGTCTAAATTTGAGGTTTGTGTGTGTGTGTGTGTGTTTTATCTAATAGAACTCTTCAAATTCTGACTCACATTACATTTTGTTTGGTTTACAATGTCTCATTATATTTTATTAGTATGTAAGAAGGCCAGAAATGTGTGCCAATTTGAAAGAATATTCAGAGCTGTAGCCTCTATATATGAAGCAAATATTGATCCACAGTCTTCTTTAGGAGCAAATAGTTCATGTGCCAGGCAATATGGATTAAATACAGTCCTCAACTAAGGTAGTTATAAACTATTAGGTGACTTGAAGTCCAAGTTGATGTACACCTCAAAGTACAATGTAATTCTTAAATTATTGTGAATAATTCTATGATTTATGCTTGATGAAGAGGAACTGAAATTTGGAATTTATCTACACATGACTTCATATTATAAGCTGCTAAGTTTTACCCCATCCCTTTTTTGATGCTACAAATTTTGTTCAAATTTTGAGAAAGTACGATAAGTTGTTATCTATGAATTAAGAAATTCGGTAAACTTGCGAAGTGCATTTTTTTAAAGACTACATTTTCAAATAATACATAGTTTCAAATAATACATGGTTTCAGATTAAACATGAAAAACAACTTTAAAAGAAATCAAGGGCTTCCTTCAAAAAAAAAAGAAATAGACTCATTTTAATCTAAATGTAAGTAGTGTTTTTTCCTAACTCTTTTCACCTCATATTTCTGTCATATTTCTTCCACTCAGGGAATAGATGCAAAGGGTTTCCACTCATATTTCTTCGATGCTTTAAGAAATATAATCAAAATCACCCGTCTTTCCTCCAATACTTATGTACATATCCCTCATTCTTTCCCAAAAGACTCATTTTCCTTTTGTTACCCACCCATCACAAGAAAACCACCCAAGATAAATGGCTTTGATGATTCATCTCCAACAGAGGGTCACTATTCATAGATTGGTAGAAATTTATTTTTTTTCTTGCTGTCTTCAGATCATTTTCTTAAGACTAAAACATCCTGCTTTTCTTCGAGTCCCCTTTCTAAGTTCAGTATGAAGTAAGATGTCTCATCCTTTGATCTAGGAGGCTGAAAATTTGGCTGTGGTCTATAGCTTAATTGTGTCAAAGTAATTGGCTTGGGATCTGCCTAGGAGACTAGCAAATCACATTTCTGTGCGTGTCTCTGTGGATCATGGCAGAATAGCCTTGGGTAAACATTTGAGCTCTGATCATTTCTTCTTTGGCATTTTTAACATTCTCTGCTCCCCAGCCACCATGAGCTATGTATCTTTCCTCTACCACATCCTTTCACCAGTATGTTTCTATCTTCAAGCTGACTTATCATGAACTGAATGTCATGAAATCATGAGCCAAATTATACATCTTTAAATTGTGGGTGTAGAGTATTTTGTCTCAGCCTCAGGAAACTTCACCAATACACTAAGGTTTCAAACTGTTGAATTTATATAGTTGATCAATATAAATTTATGTACAGATATAATATACACATGGTGGTGGGAATTTATCCATCTAGAACTATATATGTTACATATATATGTGTGTGCGTGCGTGTATGTTAAATGTTTATAGGTACACACAAGTCTGCGTGTGCATCTCAAAGAAGTAGAAAGGAAACCAGAATTCTTTGTTCCTTTCTTTTTTATTTTCTTTTTTCCCAATTTGGGGTTTTAAAATCATGGCTTTGCTCATGGAAGGCAAGTTCTGTATCATTGAGACTCATTCCCATCTCTCTGTTCCCTTTTTGATATAATTAGGTCCAAAAAATAAGAACCAAGATGTATCATGTAAAGGTACAAGTTCCCAATGAGAAATGTAATTGTGTTGTGTACCTAAAATGTACCAATAAAAGAATTTAAAATGTATATATAGAATTAGGTTTAAGTCTTTAATGATTAGAGTTTATGAGAAAGGACATCTAACAAAAATTTATAACATACATGTAAGGTTTAAAATCCTTGTAATTTTGGTTTTAAAATTTAATTAAATTCTATATTAATTTACCCATATTTAGAAAATTTCATAACATGCCATAAAAGTTTGTGTGATGGAGAGAAAATACAATTTTTATATTATTTTCACCATGGACATATTAGATTGCCATATAGTAGATGAAGTTTTTGAAATATATTTTGTTCTATGTTTGTCAAATGTAAAACTTTTGGAGTAACAATAATAACTCTCCAAACTAGAGAAAGGTTTGAAAATTGTTCTAGATGAAAAAAATATTAAGGCTTTTCTAGAAAGTCATTTTAAAAGAATATTTGACCTCAATTTTCTGACAACATTATTGTACAAAGTCATAAATGATTTCTGGGCAGAACACAATCAACTCTGCAATTTTCTCTCTCTACTTGATTATATTTGCAATCTCTTTAATGCTCTTTTCTCCTTTATCTCACAGGAAGCCTGCCTCTCTTTTTAAAAAGAAAAAGTTTCTTTCACCTCTTTTAATAATTGTTGATGAGTATGATTCTTTTAGTATTTTCTAAATTCAAACATTAATTCAAGGATTCACTCATTCATTTTTTCACTTATTTATTGCCTGTTATATGTTCTAAACTCAGTCATCCCATCACACATTCTCTCTGGCATAACTCAATCCTGTGTTTTTATTAGCTTCACAAATCATACGCTTTATCCTTGAAATTTATATTCAGTTAGTTGTAAGTAGGTTTAAAATAAGAAAATTAAAATAATAAAACACTTTATCAATAGTCTTTAAAAATATTTTTCCTTAAAAATTGTAAGTGCAGTGAATGTATACTTACTCTTTAAATATGTATTATGAAATTTATTGCTGCATACACTGATTATCAATAAGTCCAGGAATATGAACAGGCTCTATGCAATCCTGCTCTGTCTTAGTTACTGATGTGGGGCAAGAAACACCTTCAATTCATTGATATGTTTTCATCTATAAAATGTGCATATGAATTACAGCATCATATTTTGTATTTTTTATTTTTGAGAATAAATGGGATGATCTTTGTAATGTGTGATATATAGTAAGCCTTCCTTAAAGCTAGATTTCATTATCATCATAGTAACTATTATTAGTCATTTGAAAATGAAGAATTCATCTCCCCTTTCCCTATACCATGTCATATCTAAGGTTGTAATAATAACCTCAATTATAAAAATTATTTATATAAAAATCTCATTTAAATTATTTAAATGTAGAAATGATTCAAATATTTTATATAGTCAGGTAACCACAATTACAGACAAGTGAATGCTTATTTACAATTTATTTTAGCTTATTTTGATATATAAAATTTTAATTTAAACAAATACGCATTGTATAAAAGCAGGAAAAAAGATTCATTAGTTTTACTACATTATTTTATATAATTTTTGTGGAATAGAAAGTAAAAATAAATTCTCACCTATATATTTAGCAGCATTTAAGTGTATAATATCCTTATATTTACATTTTATTTTAACAAAGTCTAATGTGGCATGAATGAAAACTAAGAAGTCGGGTTCTTGGGACAGAATATAGCTGAGTGTGCAAATGCTTTCCTTGCATAGACAAGTCAAGGTTCAATAACCAGCCCTACCCAAAAAAACAGACAAACAAAAATTTGAAGTACTTCCAACATTGAAGAACACTATGGTCATTTGATAATTTAATATAAAACGTTAAAATACTTTTGAACCCACATAGCATAACACTGTTTTTCACAAACCCTTCCCTTACTTTTCTACTGAAAATGTTTACTTTAGGATTATAGTAGGCAGTTATCCATCTTAGTACTTTTGCCTGAAGAATATAAGAAGCAAGCTCTGTATTTACCCACTTGGTATGACAAAAGGCAAAGTGTGTGCACTTGTGCAAAAGTGTTAAACTGATATTTACATCTATGTTATGCTCCACCTAACAGGTTTTGCATATGTTTACTTGAGCATCACAGAGGCATAATGTACCCACACAACTTTAGGATTTTTTAAAAAAGTTTTCTTTTGATTTTTCTGGTAGAAGTAGCCCAATTCAATACAATTGCACTTGAAAACCCCAATTTCCAAGGTTTGGAGGTGGTCAAAAGTGAATTATCAGATTATTCATGCATAAATGATGAAGATGAGGTATTGCGGTAGAATACATGTTTTCATAACAGATGAGTGGTGTGGGTGGATGATGATGATGATGATGATATTGACGATGACAATGACTGTAGTGTTGGCCATGTGAGCCAAAGTTCCTGTAACAGTGAAATGGAACAAGAATCAACTGATACAGACATAGGGAATGAGGACATCCTTGATTCAGATGATGAAGAAAACAGCAATGTGAGTGCATATTTGACTAGTTGAAATATTGAAAAATGGTCCTCCAACCAAATGGAGCAATCCAGTGTTAGAACTAGGTCCAAAAATATAGAGAGGGTCTTGGCAGGGGTGAAATATTTTAGAGAAAATGCCACCACTAACATTCAATGTTGGAATCGGTAACAGACAAAATGCTACAAGATGCTGTGAAATACACAAAGGCTGAAATAAAAGTAAAACATTTTGTATGCATCAGTAGCCATGTTCAAAAATGCATTTATTATGACACCTCACTAGCTCAACTGAAAGCATTCATAGGTCTGCTGTATTTAGCAGGGATTTCTTAAAGTAATGATAGAAATGTAAAAGACTTATGAAAAAGTGATAGGTCAAAATATGGCATAAAAACTCATACCCTTATTGATGCAAAGACTTATTATGTTTTCAATTTAGAAATTTACCCTGGAACTCAGCCATCAGATCCTTTTTAATATAATAGTAAACCAATTGATATTGTGAACAGACTTTTGGGAGATGTTGTCCCATTTCCCAAACTAATCAGAATGTGACATTCAACAGTTGGTTTACCAGTTTCCAATTGATGTTACACTTGCTAACAGAGCCCAAGTTAACCAGCATAGGAACTGTATACAGGAACAAAGCAGAAATATCAAATGAAATTTTGCAATTTCAAAACAGAGAACTGTATAATACAATCTTTGGATTTCAGAAAGATTTACATTGACCTCATGTATAGCAAAGAATAGCAAACTAGTTCTCCTGATGTCAACATTGTACTATGATGAAAATATTGATAGGAAACCTGGACAAAATGGAAGTCTGAGATGGAAACTTTCTACAACAAAACCAAAGATGAAGTAGATATTGTTGATCAGTTATGTATCAACTATGATGTCACTCAAAACACAAAGGATTGCCCCAATATCTGTGTTTTACTCGATCATAAATATGTGTTGCATAAATAATTTGATACTTTACAAAGAAAATAACAAGTACAAAATACCATGGAGAAATTTTCTTAGAGAATTGAGATTGGAACTCATAAGAGATCATTTAGAGCAGAGAAAAAAACATAATGTTTCTGTCCAGGGAACTACGCAAAAAAATTGTGGAGCACACTGGTGAGCTGACAGGTGAACAGGCAGAAGCAGCAACCCAAAAATCTATGATCACAACAGGAAAACCAAAAAGATGTCAACTGTGCCCTACATGAAATGACAGCAAAACAAAACATTCATGCTACCAGTGTAAGCGATATTTGTGTATGGAACATGCAATTTTCATTTGTGAAGACTGACTTGTTTGTGACAGCAGAAGCAAAGATAACTTCTGTGGTAGACATTTGTTTGTATTTACATTGTAGTTCACATAGGTTTTTACTTCTGTTGTTATCTTCTAGGTTTTGTAAGCAAGTAAACAGCTCATGTGAAAATATTGATGTCTATTCTAAGCACTCCTTACATATTTGATATTTCACTTTATTGATATCTTATTTCCCTGCTAAGTGCACATTGTACAACATAGTAGGAAGCCCCTAACAAAGCAGAGAGAGCTGTCAGTGTGAGATGTGCACATGGAACATGCAGTTGCCATGTGTGAGGACTGCCTTGTGTGTGACAATTGAAGCAAAGCTTATAAGACTACCTTAGGTGTGACAAGTGAAATAAAGATTTTTTTTTGTAGAGTGCTATTGGTATTTTCATTGCAGCTCATATAGGAATTTATTTCTGTTGTTCTCTTTCACACTTTGCACTCCAAAATTTGATGTTAAAAGTTTTGATTTTTTTTATAAACACTCAATAAATATCAAAAATTCAAAACTTTTTTTGGATGTTTTCCCTGTTAAGTACCCATTGCTTAGTATAATAAAACTCATGAAATTAAAATTGATAATTAATCAATAGTAATATTCTAAAGTATAAATGTGAATGTGGCAGAGCAATGTTTATTCCCCTTTATGACAAAATAATTTATGCTCTGTGGGTTAAGATTGAGTTGTGCAAAGGGCTTTCCACTTTACTCATTGATAGTCATATCATTTGTATATCTCAGTATCTCATAGAATATGAAATGAAAAGCAGTTTGCATATACATAACTACTTATTTGTCTCCATATTCTAAGAACAAATTTGTCTGCATTGTTGATGAGAACTCTTATTAGATGTATCACTTTCCCAGCCTTTACTATCTCACAATTCTGAGGGCTAGAAAGTCTGAAACCAGGGTGTTGACATGACTATGCTTTTCTGTAAACTAAAGGGGGACACCTGTCCTTGTGTTTTCTGGCTTCTGGTGGTTTCTAGCAATCCTGGACATCCCTTGACATGGAGTTGCTTTGCTCCATTTCTGCCTCAAATGCATAGGCATCTTCTTCCTGTTATTTTGTTTTCATGTTCTCTTCCAGGGTACATAACTCTGTCTGTTTTCAAATTTCCTTTTCTTATAGAGACACTGGTCAAAATGACAGTGTATAATAAATGTTTTCATCATTGTGACAAAAATATCAGAGATAAGATATTCAAAAGGAGCAAATACTCATTTTGGCTCAGGTTTTCAGAGGTTTCAGCAGGCTTGATAAGACCCACTGTCTTGGGGCTATGGCAAGACAGAACATCATGGTGCTGTTTGTCTGGTGGAATACAGTTGCTCACTTTGTGGAAGCAAGGAGGTAAAATGAGTGAGAAAGGTGCTAGTATTGCAAATAGCTAAGTTAATTAGAAATTATCATCAGGCAGTTAGACAAAGCTGGGCCCTCAGCATAGAAAAACAATTGAAGCACATTCACTGGTCAGGATTAAAAAGAAAAGAGGTACTGCTTCCCCTAGAAATGAATAGCAGTTGTTGATACTCTATTTAGTATCAACTCATTAACCCATGTAGTGCCAACTCCTAACCCATTTCCTTCCTGGAAATTCTTTGTATGTGACTTGTTTTCTCATTTAATCAATATTACCTGGGTGACTACTTATAATTTTATTTGTTGCTCATGGCTTTGTCTCACCTTATGCCCACTTTGTAATTTTCCATTGGGTCTTATGGTTTTGGCTCACTTTGAACCCACCTCACCTCGTGGCTTTGCTCAATAAAATGCCCTTGAAAAGTTGGGTGGGTGGGCAACCCACTTTCCAGTTCCCCTTCTGTCTTTCTTAGACAGAAGCTTTCTTTCTCTTGATAAATTTTTCATACTCTTCACATGTGGTATTCCTAAAAATCATTCATTGCTTTTAGAGAACAAGAACTCGTGTTTCAGATATCTAGCAGGTTTGGCAGTTACATATCTTCCCTCTATGTCACTGGAATACCCATTTATCCTTCAAGAGCATGTTTCCAATAACCTACATCCTCCAACGAAGCTCCATCTCCTAAACCCTTTAACACTAAAGTCTTTAGGCACATTAAAATCCAAACCATAATGGTAGATTATGTGTATTAAATGCATTTTATGTATGCATTGATCATCAAATCATGCCAGATTGCTCTTTCTGAAAGTTAAATATTGCTATTTCATTCACTGGTTTTGAAAATCTTCAATTATTTATGATCTATCCATTGTGTACAAGAAAAAAAATCCAAACTTATACTGTCTCCAAGTTTCTTAGAGTCCTCTCCTACTCCCAGTCTGAATTCATATTTCACAACTTATTGATACATCTAAAGATGCATATATGTTCACATGGCCTCTTCCTGATTATCATTTCTCTCCATTGCCACCCACTCCCCTCAGAGCTGTAATGTTGTAGTCATTTCTGTATGTATAAGGATTATCATAATGTCTGACAAAGAATGGTATTAATAAACACAAAGTGAATGATAGAAGATGAAAAGAAGTCTGCTCTATGTGTCATCTAAGAAACTATTGCAGTTTTCTCCCCGGTTAGAGCACCTGGAATTCACTGAGGTCTCTTCTCTAATTCAGATTTGCTGATGTAGAGATGTAATTCTCTATTCATAGATACACAGAATAAACAAATCTTTGGAATCTAGATGTCACCTTGTCTCTCAGCAGTTCTTTTTTCTACTCACAATTTTCCTACAGATTCTCTTTTCTTATCGCTGCTGGGATGGAACTGAAAAATAAAAGAGGGTTTATTTGTCTAACATTGCCACTTAAAATTCAAGATGTATCTTGCTGTAGATCATTGTTATAAATGCTTATGTGCTGCAGTATAAATGGTCCTCAGTCACATTATGGGTTAAATTTGCTTTACACAGAAAAGGAACATTTGACCTACAAAATGAACTATTATTTATAACTTGAAATACAGCAGCTTCAAGTAGCTACTACTTCTACTGACAAAATTAGGAAAATGTCAGTTTTGGAAAAGTGGCTTGAATTAATAACCAGTTCTCCCTATCCAATTGAAAATGAAGCAACCCTATAGCACATACACAGGTAGCAAGACATCTAATCTCTTGTTGAACAGTTAGCTATTAAGCTACACTAGTTAGAAAAATCAGAAAAGACACCACAATTACGATTATAGATCTTCAAATGAAGTGAATTAATTTTGTCTCAAAAAATTTACTTGTGATTTTTTAAAAACATCTGATGTTAGGAAATCTTGTCATAGCTCTAAAAAAATGGAATTTTTTTTTTGTTACCAGGGATCAAACTTGGGACGTTGCACTTGTGAGGCAGGCACCAGAACCACTGAGCTAAATCTCTGGCCCAAAAATGGGATTTTTGATGACACATCTATTGTAAAAATCATTAAGTGCCCCACATTCTATAAAAGAGGCTCTTGAGTTCAAAATTGTTTTTATGAGACTAGGTTTAACTTGCTATATTTTGCTGAACACAAAAAATACTGTAAACACTAAATCCATGAGGGTAATAATTACAGAACAAGAATCTCTTTTATAGTATAGTATATTGATTAATGCATATGCTTTTCTGATTTGAGAATTTGTTGAACACTAATTAATATCCATTCTTAGAATCTTCAGATTCGTTTTTTCCTGGATTTTTATTTTCCACAAAAGTTAATTTAATTTAAGGCCTCAACTCTTAAAATTAATTTAGATGAATAAAAACTATCAAATTTTAATGTTATTCTTTCTATCTCCAACAATACTTGATTCACATAATGCCTATATACTTGGGGAAAAAATAAAAAGGAACACAAAATTCAAAGTAAGCATTTTCTTGACAAATGTCTTTGTCAACTTTATTACACTAGACAGTTAAACCTACTCTCAACTAAACATTGTGTGCAGATAATTCTGATGAATAATGTAACCTATTAAACAAACCAGTTCTCTATGCTTCTATACTTCCTCTGCTGTCTGTCCCTCCATCCCCTCTGAATTTCTCATTATACTCATTTAGCCAAGCTCCCACATGGTTAAATTCAACTCTCGCGTCAATACATGGGAATCTCTAGTAGGAGAAAAGCACAAACCCTCGCTGACAGGTGTCAAGCTCAATTGAGAAATAGTTTAGGTGGGCTCCTTTGTGTAACACTATGGTTGTACTACTTTCTTGATGACACATTACTCCCACACATCATTCATCATATAATATTTCTGCTCTACCCAACATTATCCATATTTCTTGACTTTCTGCTGTCTTTTCCCTTTATTTCACTAATAACAGCTCTAACCAGAGAAATTTCCCACAATCTTGATCTGGCACCCACACAAATCTCAATCAATAGATCTCATCCCTTCCCACCTAGTATATATCCTGAATCTATTAATTTGTCTGTCTTCCAGAAACTTTTTGTGTTTGGTTATGTATGCTCTTCTGGGATCCAAATCTTATATACAGTTGATGAGGTACCTCACCTAGAGGCTCAACATTTCATTCTCATTCATTTAACTCTGAACAAACTTCTTTACCTCTTATTATGAACTACTTGTTTAGTTTACTATCTGAAATCTGGATGAGTGAAGTCATCTTATTTCCTCTCTTTTTCTCTCTCTCTCTCATATATATATATATGAGAACCTGATATATATATATATATATATATATATATATCAGGTTCATCTATTAAATGTCTACAGTTGGTTCATTTTATCTCCATGCTTATTTCAAGCACTCTTTCAATGCTCTAGTTTATAGTTTGGGTATTAGAAGGGCCCCACAAGTAGGCTCTTTGCCTCTTCTCTCTGTGTCCTCCAAAATATCTTCCCCATTGTGATGGTTAATTTTAGGTGCCAATTTGACTCACATAAGGAGTACTTAGCGAACTAATAAGGCATCGCTTTGTGGCATGTCTGAGAATATTTCCGGAGGAGACTGCCATGTTGGTCTGCATGGTATACATAGAAAAGATCTTCTCCATCCAACTGATCAGGGCTTCAGAAAAAGCAAAAAGATGAAAGAAGAGTTGTTTTCTCCATTTCATGGAGCTGGAATGCATTCTTCTGTCTTTGTACATCAGAACTGCAGGTTCTTGAGCCTGTGGTCTCCAGAATGTACATTAGTTTCCTCTCACATTTGTCACCACCTGCCACAACCCGGCCAGGTCCTCAAGCCTTCTGCCTTAGGCTGAGCCACACTACTGGCATCCAGGATCTCTAACCTGCATACAGCATGTTGTGAGACTTCTCAGCTTCCGTATTTAAGTGAGGCTGCTCCCTTTTTCAATTCCCTTGTATATCTGTATCTATAGCTTCCAATTGGTTCTCTCTGGAGAACCTCGACTAATACATACATTACTATATACACTAGTAAATTTAAACATAAATAAAATTAGATAATTTCGGTTACTAAAATGTTTATACTGATGATGTTCATGATTTATTGTTTGACATGGTAGACTAAGCTAACCTAAATTTAGTATTTATGCCACCATAGAATTTGGATATATTTTAAATGTTTTTAAATTTTTTTGGCTTTACTATCCTTCTTTATACTTAGGAATAATGATAGTAAGAAAGTGGCATCACAATGATAGAATTACACAATTTATATACTGTTCTTAAGTACCCAGAACATAACTAGGTTTCTATAACTATCAATTTGCTTTAGGGTTAGGCTTAGGGATAGGTTTCTGTATCAAATTGCTTTATTACTTTTTTGACTTTGATCATAGAATATCTTTGTTCTTACTATTATAATTTCCAGTTCCTAGCAAAATTCCCAACATACTATCTATTTGCTAAAAATTTGGTTGGCTTAATGAATAAACTTATAATTTTTCAATTAAAAGTTTTATTAACTGATTTCCAGAAATAAAGTAATAATACAATGTGTAGTATGTAAGTTTGGATTCAATACCAAGTACTGTAATGTAGTTGAATAGTTTTCTGTCTTAAATCACTTGCTTTCTTAGATGTGTAGATTATAGATTTGTAGATTGATAAACTTAGTCATTCATTTTTTACTACACAGCTACAATTCAAACAGCAAACATACTGGGACTTGGGAACATCCTAGAAAATTATGCACAAATAAAATGTCTCTTTTCTTTACAAAGGATAATTGCTGAATCAAGACAAATGCAAACCATTGTGGAAACAATTTCTGAAACAGAAAGCTATATGCGATTTACAGGATAGCAAAAACAATCGAAGGAATAGATGGATGTTTTCTGTTGGAAAGATGAGGACTGAAATTTTACCTTTTTCTTTGGATAACAAAGTAAATAGTGTGATCAATCTAGTCATTTAAGTAAAAATGAAAAGTTGTTTAGCAAGATTGCTTTGTTGAGTCACAAATAGAGAATTTATATTTATGTACTTCTGGCTACTGAAAGTTAGTACAGACCTTCCTTAATAATAGAATATATGTATATATATATATATATATATATATACACATACGTATATGAGAGAGGATATATATATATATATATAAACACACACACACATATATATGAATTTCAAAGAAAAAATGGGAAAACAATTAGGAAAGAAAAAAAAGCTCTAAAATACAAGACAATATATGTATTCTCTTTACTGTGTAATACTAATTTATTCCAGTTGAATGACAAGGAAAAATATATTTCATTTTATTCCAGTTGATATTTTCTTCACAAAATTTTTCTCAGATAGTTGTATAAATCCCCTAGGAACACTCTATTCACTTCAGAAAACAAATGGTTATACTTCTTAAGTATATTCTGAGTGATTGAGAACCTGTGATAGGTCATATATTTATTGAAGATTTATACAATGAAACATGAGACAAAACACAAATATTGTTTTGATGTCACCCATGTGTACATTCAAATACATTTTATAGTCATATTATTTTTTAACACACAGAAACTTTGGTTCTTCTGCAAGTGTGTGTATCTGTGTGTTTGTGTGTGTGTGTGCATCTCCTTACAACTTCAAATGACAGAAAGCGTGCTTTATCTGTCTGGGGAAATTGCCTGGCAACAACATTCAAGTCTCAGAGTGCAATTTATGCCCACATGTGATGATCATTTATTTTTATTATAACTAAGTAATTTACATTGTCAACTCTCTTGTAACTATTGGATCTGTTAACTATACATTTAATGCTTGACTAGAGTGTGCTTCCAAAATAAAAAGGAGCTATAAATTTCAATGTTAACTTTAAAACTTATGTCTAACATAAGTCTAAAATATGTCTTCATCTTCCTGGAAAAACATTGTCTTTCTACCAAGAGTATACTAAATGGACCTTACAGAGTACTGAGGAGTGTGATTTATTCATAAATTCATACAGAATAAACAGGTTTATGACACCAAATCAAATTGCACCTGAGGGGATTGTTGAACCAAAAGACAAACTGATTAAACTTAAAAAACAAAAAGTAATATCTGGCTTTGGTAACCTCTTCTTTAAAATAGCATCAATCCTACTGAATCACACTAGAGTATACATTTTCAAACAAGTAAAAACTTTTTTCTTCTCCATAAATATCAAACTCTGTATACCATCTATCCTCATGAAGTTGTTTTTAGAATAGGAATAGTCAAATATGATATAGACATTTCACTCATTATACCCTTTATTTTCCCTTTACCTATCAGTAAGTGTAGTTTTCTGTGGTTGCTTCCATTATGTCTTTCTTTTGTTTTTTTTTGGTACCGGGGATTGAACTCGGGACCTTGTGCTTGCGAGGCAGGCACTGGAACCACTGAGCTAAACCCCCACCCCTTCCATTATATCTTGATTCAGAATGCCAGAAATTATAATACTAAATTGATTGATTAAAATTATACCATATGAAAACATGTAAAATAAAGATACTAAATTTTATATATTTTAAAACACAAAACTGAATAAAAATAATCAAATTTGGTTGTCATTTATATGTAATATATATCCTTACAAATAGCAACATTATTGGGAAATAATTGAAAGTTTAACATCAACTATGACCGCTAATTATGACATGTCAACTTTACCGCAGTAAGAAAAGTGCTCAGAAATTTAGTAAAGCTCACTTTTGTGAGTGTATAGATGGGTCATGTAAGTGTGACCTTGACCATCTATGATCCCTGGCCCATTCCCCTCTGACACCGTCCCCCTACTCTGTTTCCATTGTCACCGTGGACTAAGAATCTTTGGTCTTCCACAACCTTCTGACATTAAACCAGCTAATCATGAGCTGAATCCCCTGAAACAATGAGCCAAATTAAATCTCTTCTCTTTTAAATTACAGGTTTCAAGTATTGTGTCACAGTAGCTAGAAAGCTGACTAATACAGGGACTATTAGGGAATAGAAAAGGGGACTACAGGAGTGGGAGAGAGAAGATTGAAGGATGTAGTTGGGGCTGATCAAGGAACTAATTTGTACAAAAAATATGTGTTAGTAATTAAAACAATAAAATCCCAATTGTTTCATTTAAATAAATAAACCACATCTAATTTTATAAAATAGCAAGCTAATTTTTCTTTTTATATCTAATAAAATATATGTCATTAATTTGCAGAATTAAAGATTGATCTCATGATCATCATTAAACTATAAAGTCTCAAAAGTATGGTATGGCTAATGGCTTTTACAAAATATAATAATAATTCAGATTGAACTTCCAGATTTTTTGGAATAAATCCCATTGTATTTTGCAAGAAAATTTTGACCTAATAAATTTCAGCATATTTTTTTTTAATGACAGCCATATGTAGACTGTTTTTATGTTCTCTGAGTCTTTAATTAAGGCCAACTAAAATGAAATTAAATTGATATATTCTTATAGATCTGTCTTGACTTTTTTCTGATAATATTACTAAGATATTTAGATTTTATTATGCATTAAAATCAATTAATCTTTAAAATGAAGATGTTTTTCTGCATAGTAAGAGAATTTTACTAGGAAGCAGTGAAATTTTTATGAAGTTGTATTTTGTTATTATAAAAACATGTGGACTTAAAGTAAACATGCATTTGCATAAAACCTATTTTTTTTGCATTAGAATCAAAATTGACAATTTGCAAAGCCTAGGAAATCTTCAGATTTCATAGTTGAATGAAGGTATAAATTTCTGAAATACCAAAACAAGTATAGCACTATACCAATACTTTAACTGATATAAATTTACTGTATTTAAACAACATCCATAAGAAGTGTTTCATTAATTTGGTTTATTCTCTGGTTACTTTTTCATTACTAGAAATTGAACCCTAGGCCTTGCACATAGTTAGAAAATACAGTAATAGTGAGCTACATTCCCAATGCCTTTGACATTCTTAATATATTAATTTATCATATGGGTTAGTTACTCCTCTCCTTGCTGAAACAAAATAACCAACATCCAAAGTTAAAGGAAGAAAGAGTTATTTGGCTCACAGTCTGTAGAGGTTTCAATCCATAGCTGGCTGGCTTCAAGGCAGGATAGCAGGGCAGAGGGCCTTTGCAGGGGGGAAACAGTTCATGGCAGGCAGAAGGAAGCAAAGCAGCAAAGTAGCAAGCAGTAAATGACAAGCAGCAAGCAGCATCCCTCTTTCTGTCCCTTATATCCTAGCCAGGCTCTCTACCCTTAGGGCAGGTAACACACCCACGGTGGGGCAGCCTTAATACTAACATCACAGCATGAATCAATCCCAGCATCACATCCTTTTTAAAAAAATTAAGTTTATTGGTACATTTTAAGTATACAATATGATGACATGCGTCATTGGAAATTTGCACCTTTCCGTGACATATCTTGGTTCTTACTTTTTCCCCCTTCCCCTGCCCTCCCTTCAACCCCTCCTCCCCTCCCTATTTACAAACACTTGGTTTCCATTTTTTCCTTTTCTCATATTTATTCCTTTCCCTTCTTTCCTTTCCTCTACCCTTCTCACTTCCCCTTTCCCTTTGAACCTTTTCTTCTTATCTCACATTATCTATTATATATTTTAATCCTTATTTACACTCTCAGTTTCTCACACCAGAGAAACTATTCAGTATTGACACATGTGTCCTATTTATTTCACTTAAGAGTATGGCCTCAATATGCATTCATTCTGCTATAAATGTCTCTAGTTTCTCATTCTTTATGGCATCCCAGCATCACACACTGTAGATCCATCCACCTCTGAAAAGCACCATCTATGACTGCCTGAGGCTTTGGGGGAACATCTAGACACAAGTCATAACACCATATTAACCTCCTCAAGAAATTTTAATTAAATGTTTTATTTTAAGAACATTGTAAGTTCACTTGGTGTTTCAAGGAGGTATATGTACTGTGTAATTTTCCCCAGTGATTTAATCTTGCAAAAACATAATCCAGAATCACAATCAGGATATGGACATTGACAAAGTCAAAACACAGAACATTTTCATCCCCTCTAGGTCGCCTCATATTGTCCTATCGTAACCACAGCAGTCCTTATTCCCTCTCCCTTTTTGACTTCTGCCAACTGTTAATCTGCTCTTTGTCTACAGTTTCTGTTTTTCAAGAATGTTACACAAGTTGAATAACAGTATGTAACCTTTGAGTCTTGGCCTTTTCACTCAGCATTTAACACCCTGGATATTTAACCAGGCATCAAGCATTTGTTCAATAATTCATTTTGTCTATAGTTGATGTGCTTCTTAGTTAATGAACACATTCATGAACAGGGGCAGTGGTGCACCACATCTCCATAGGGACAGAACCTCTTGTGTTTGGGTACCTACCATACCTTCCTCTATGTTCCTCTTCATCTGGATGCTTGTCGATATTTCTTATAATATCCTTCATAAAAAACTGATAAATGTTTCTGTGAATTTTGTGAATCATGATTGCAAATTAATTTAATCTAATCCGGGAGCTATTGGAAGTCAAGTTTATAGCCAATTGTTCCGAAGTGACAGTTTAGCTTTCAATCTGTAGGACTTGCCATAAATCCAGGTAGACAGCCTAAAAATTAAACTGAAATAGAGTATACCCACTGTATATCTCTACAAGATCATATGTGAAGAAAACCTTCCTCATACATCTGGCCACAGAAGTGTTTTGTGTTGAATAAAGAAAGTGAAGAAAGATTGATTTTTCCTTTATAACATGAAATTAATGAGTAGTATAGAAGTTACAATTCATTTTTTAAAAATTGCCAAACTGATTTTAGTAATAGGTGTGCCATTTTACTAGAAATTCCCACCAACAATATCTGAATGAACCAATATCTGAATGAAAAGATATTGCTACTCTCTATACCGAAATAGTCAGCCTTTTTTGGCTAGTCCTCAAACGAAAATATTTTCACTTAGGTTTTTTATCTTACACTGGTATATATGATTTATTTATAAACAATTTTAAGTTGTGATTCTTAGGTCAAAATTAACTATTTTGCATATGTATCACCATCTATCCCAGCTATAACATTTGTTGAGAAGCAATCTTTTATCCATTAAGTTGCTTTTACAACTATGTATATTAAAATCAATTAACTGTATCTATTATCAACCTGAAATATCTATTATCAACAAAAAGTATGTTAAAACAATACATTTTGTTCAGAAATAGAGACAGACTGAAATCCAGGAAATGAAAAAATGAGGGACTGAAATGCCAGGGCTGTGGTGTAATATGGGCATATCCAGGGAGGGAAAGGAGGACAGGAATTGTAAAGGCAAAATGCAGTACTTGTTTTGCCACAATTTCCCTTGGTTACAAGAATTTGAATAAGGATTACATCAGTCCATTAGTGGAATACACAGTTCCTTGGCAGCCATCCTGGTAGACATAATCTCACTCAGTAACAAGATTTTGGTGCTTTTTGTGCAAGACTGTGGTTTGACAAAGTCTCATGATAGCTACTCTTTTCTGGCCCTCACTCATGGCGTCTTGACTGGGTTTTGTAAGCATTTGACATGAGAGACTCCATTTTGCTATTGACTGCTTTCACACAAGGTAGATTTTTTTTTTCAGAGATCTGCTATTCCATAAAAATATATGTCTATCTCAACCACTAGTACAAACTTTGGTTACTGGAGGTGTACACTAATTCTTGAAATCAATTAGCTTATTTCTATCCAGTTGGTTACTCATTGTTACAGCTTGTGTTTAGATGTCCCCACAAAGTCTCATGGAGTTATAGATGGGGCTTTTTCAGTGGTGGCTGGATCTAAAGTGTGTGATTGATTTGTGGTCCAATGCTAGGATTAAGGATGCTAGAATTAAAGGAGGGTGATCACTAAATCACTCCACTGCTTGCTTTGAGACCACCCTAGTCCCAGTAGACTGGATAAAATATAAGGGACAGAAAGAGGCTTGTCTCATCTCTTGTTTGCTTGCTTTGCTATTTTCTACCTGCCATGATGTTTCTCCTCTGTAATCCCTGTCTGCCGTGACACTCTGCCTTGCAGCCTGCTGATTATGGACAGAAACCTCTACAAATTGTGAACTAAATAAATCTTTCCTCATTTAATTTATAGGTGCTGGCTATTTTGTCTCAGCAATGAGAAAAGCAAGACAGAATTTAGTACCAGAAAAGTAAAGTCATTGCTGTGACTGTACCTGACCATGTGGTTTAGGGGCCTTTGAAACTGACTTGTAGGAAGGGGAAGAGTTAGCAAAGGTTTAGAGATGCTGATTGAAAATGTACAGCTGGAATACCTTAGGCTATAGTTGATAGGAGATTCTGGTTTGAGCTCAGAAGACAAGAATTCTGATAAAAATACCAGTAAATGCTGTGACCTGCATAGCATAGGATCTGAAGCCAGGGAGAGTGGTGGGAAATGAAGAAAGTTGAAAAATAACAAGAAAGAAAGATACATACCAAGATTAAGCTTGAAACCTGGGACCAGGTGGAACCATATCCTGATGAGCTAATGGCTACTTGGAGTCCAGTGCACTCTTTATTTATAGTGTAGGACAAACAAGATAGAAGGTGGAGCAGCTCATGCTACATGGCCTATGTGGTCTAAACTGAATGCAGCATGATTGTGTGATTGTCTTGTGATCAGGGCACACACAAAAAAGAAACAAGGAAGAAAGATACATAATGTAATTGTTTCCTGGGGCTGTGCCATCCAGGGTCTTACACTCTTAATCAAACAGACTGTGTCTTGTTTGAGTAGTCTATGGAGGAGAAAGGGAGTAGGGATTAGCTGAAGGTCCATCTTCAGCCCCAGCCTGTGACAAGTAAAGGCCAGATTTGGGAAGTTTCTGTTTGGAAGGTCTACATTGGTTGATGAACTCCAGATAATGTGTGTTATACATTGGCAGGAAGATTGTCTGCATTTTGTTTGTGTCCAGAGACCTTGCTTGAGACTAAGATTAAAGGTGGTGGACTAATAAATCTTACAAAAGAAATTTCAAGGCAGTCCAATTTTGAGGCAATGGCATGACGACTGTTGGGGGTTTTAGCCAGATTTATGTTGAGAAATAAGAGCAAAGAGCCCAGCAGAATGATTCAAACCATGAGTTTGGCCAGAAATGAAGCACCAGTAAAATTCCAGTCTGCAAAGATGGAGCAGAGGAGAAATTGGTCACTAAAACGACTAGCATGAAAAAGCCAAGTATTTCAGAAGACAACAGAAAAGATAACCTGAAGACATCACAAGAACCAGCAGGACTCCATCCAGCCTTTACAGAGTTCCAAAAGTGAAAGACTTAGCTTTGAGAAGAGAATCCTAGAGCACCTTTTTCCAGAATGGTGGCAGCCTAGGGAAATTATTCCTTGAGATTTGGTTCATAGACACTGAACCCTTACAGCCAAGAGAGAAGAAATCCTGGGTACTGCTCCAGCTGGAGTCAGATCTTGGCATCAGCCACATGGTGCTGGTTTTAGGTGCATGTAGAATGCAAGAGTTGTAGGGTGAGGAAGCTTCCACCCAGATTTCAGAAGGGCTGGCAGGCCGTGAAGTGTAACACTGAAAGGTCAGTATGTGAAGCTGTGTGGAGACACTTTGGTGTAGTGGAGATCCCAGAAATTTGGAGAAGCTAGGAACATGGATCATCTGAGGAAAACCTCAAGGATGGAGCAGAGTTGGCCCCAGAGAGAAGCCATAGAGCTACAAACGTCAGAAGTACCATAGAGAAGGAGTCACCCAAGCCCTTTGGAGTTCACATCTTGCTGAAGATTTCCTCAGATGCTGGACATGGAATTACAGGATACAATATTTGCCCTGATAGACATTGGATTTGCTTTGGTCCCATTCCTTTGTATCCTTCTACTTGAATATTTTAGAATGGAAATGTCTGTCTTGTGCCATTGAATTTTGGAAATGATTAACTTTCTTTGCATTTGTACAGGGTCTCACAGTAACAGTTTGCCTTAAATCTCAGAGGAGACTTTAGACTTGGACTTTTCAGCAATGCTGAAACTGTTAGGACATTGACAACTCTTGGAGATGGACTAAATGCTTTTTGCATAAAGGGATGTGCATGAGTCTTTGGAAGGCCAGAGTAAGAATGTTAAGGCTTGTGTCTAGATGTCCCCCCAAAGCTTCATGCAGTCATAACTGGGAGCCTTTTAAGAAGTGGCTGCATCTAGAGTTTGTGAATGATTCATGATGCAATGCTAGGATTAGTGGTATTAGGATTAAGGGTGGATAAACCAGCTCGCTGATTGGTTTGGCAGCACCCTAATTCTAGTAGCCTGAATACAATATAAGGGACAGAAAGAGGCTTGTTTTATCTTGTTTGCTTGCTTTGCTACCTTCTGCCTGCCGTGAACTATTTCTCCTCTGCAATGTCTATCTGTTCTGCCACCCTACCTTGTACCGAATCCAATTATGGACTGTAACTTCCACAAACTGTGAGCTAAATAAAATTTTCCTCTTTTAACTTGTGGATATTGTGTTTTTTTGTCTCAGAAATGAGAAAATTAACTAAGACATTCATTTTATAAACTCTTTTAGTTCTTCTCATGCTTTTTCTATCCATATCAGTTTTAGAATAATGACAATATAAGGAGAAATGTCTCTGTAATTTTTGATAAATAATGCATCAAAGTTGCATATCATGTTTAGAGAATGACATATTACTATCATAAGCCAATCAATCCACAAATACTGTATGTCTCACCAAAATTAAGATTTTTAAAAGGTTTGTATCCCTGGGGTATGTTGTATGGTTGAGTTTGAATTCATTTGTGTATTGCTAAATTCTATTGTCTAGTATTGTTTTAAGAATTATTACATTGATACAGTATCAGTATTTTCAGCCAAGTAGTATTGGCTTTTTAAATATACATTGTCTTTGTCTGGTTTTGGTAGTATGGGAATAATAGCTTTACCAATGAATTGGGAAGTGTTTTCCCCTTTTTGTATTTCTTGGTGCAGGGAGAGAAATTATAGAATTGTTATTTTTTTAAACAGAAGCATAATCTAGGCCTGAAGATTTGTTTTTTGAGAATGTCATAATAATGAATTCAACTTCCTTGATATTTATATGACAATTCAAATTACTCATTTACTATTGCATGAATTGCCATAATTTGTTTTTTGAGGAATTAATTCATTTTGTCTAAATTATCAAGAATAGAAAAAATTCTTAATATGTTTCTGTTACCAGATTAATAACACTGAGCCTCTCCTGTTTGAACCCCAAGAGAAAGTGATCAAATAAATGTGCAAAGAAGAATGTCAGTTTCAAGAAGATTGAACAAAAGCAAATTTTCCTATGCTGTATACATTTTATTTTGCTTTAGTCAAAAAAAGAAAGCAAAAGTAATTGAAACAATGAGAATTCACTTTTATTTTGCCAAAAGCTAAATAAAGAGGGAACAAGTAACAGAATCTTTAAAAACACAAGATGTTTTTAGTCCTAAGTAAAACATTGTACTTGCTGACCCAGCTATTCCCCTGCTTGGTATCTTTCCCAAAGAATTCAAAGAATCATAACACAATGATATATGTGTACCCATGTTCATAGCACAATTTGTAATAGCTGAATCCTGGAAGCAGCCCAATTGCCCATCAACTGGAGACTGGATAAAGAAAATGTGGTTTTTTAAAAATAAAATGGAGTACTACTCAGCCATAAAACATGAGAAATTAGAAACATTTATAGCTAAATGGATGCACACTGAGGCGATACTCTTAAGTGAAATAAATAGGACGCACATGTGTAAATACTGAATAGTTTCTCTAGTGTAAATAATGACTAAAAGGTATGATAGATAATGTGAAATAGGAAGAGAAGGGACACAGGGGAAGGGGAAGTGGGAGGGGTAGGGAAAAGGAAAGAAGGGAATTGAATTAATATGAAAAAATGGAAAGAAAAATCTTTGTAAATAGGGAGGGATGGAGGGGTTGAAGGGTGGGTAGGGGAATGGGGAAAAAATAACCCAGAGAGATTATGTAAAGGTGCAAATTTCCAAAGATGAATGTCATTATATTGTAGACCTAAAATGTACCAATAAAATTAATTTAAAAAACCAAAACATTGTACTTGCCATAGATATTTAAAAGTGGTTGCATCTAATATAGATGAGGAAAATAATATAACTTTTTTTTGTATTTTTTAACTGAATCATGGCATTACATTGTATTAATATCAAAATTAATTTTATTACTAAAATTTAAAATATTTTCAATTTTATTGATCTTTTCTATTTTCCCCAAATTAAATGTTTGGCTTCCTATATCTGATGTGATTTCACTCCTTTGAAAACTGAGTCATGGTGCTGCATGCTGTGGCACAGACCTGTAATCCCAGCAGTTGGGCATTGAAGCAAAAGGATCGCACCGAATTTGAGGCCAGCCTGAACAACATAGCAAGACCATGTCTCAAAAACAAAAATAGAGAGGAAATTATTCTAAATATAATGTCCAATTTATATAAAATTTATATTATTATAAAATATATCATTTATATATATTTCTACATATTACTATTTGATAGTATTTTTTTGTGAACGTGTGATAGTAATTCCATTATCTTTGGAACTCTGAAATACATTAGCACACACTACATCTGTAAAATCTATCACTGCCAATGAGCACACACAAAAACCAGATGGGTCAGTGTTGGGAAGACATTCACTCTAAACCTGTACTATGGATTTCAAGAGAAAGAAAATCAAAGACTTATTCCAGTATTGTAGTAGCTGTGCACTGAATCTTGAATCCACAATGCCACTACACTTTTAAAATGTCAGAATTGAAATCTGCTTATAAAAAACATACTGGTCAGTGATGCATAGTAAAGCACACATTTTACTGGAAACATATAGCATGATTATAATTTTAGAACATGTCATCTAAGCTTTAATAACCCAGATCAATTTTACATGATTTGTTGGGTGTTATATAATTTTTAAGTGACTAGTATGGTTCCATTTTTCCTTGTTTATTTAAAACCATGACATAAAAATGTAGTAAATGTGCATTGATTTAACTATCAAAATGTTTTCTTTTGGGCCGGGGATGTAGCTCAGTGGTGGTGTGCCTGCCTTGCAAATGCAAGGTCCTGAGTTTGATCCCTGGTACCAAAAAAACCCATTTTCTTGCCTTATGGATGCTCATGTAGATTGGAAAGATAAATAAACCATGGAAAATTTTTGTTATAATAAGCAAATCATACCAATAAAAACATTTTCTAAAAATCCAAATTCTCCATATTCAATGTTGTTAATTACTATTCTTTTCTAATTCTTAAATTAGCAACATATTCCAATACAAAGGAAATAAACTGACTAGGGCTCACATCACAGATCTTTATCATCAAAAATAGTTGGATTATCTGTTTTCTGGAAGCCATTTATTATGTTTCATTATTAACCTTTCAAATGTTATTAAATTATTCAATGACCCTATCATCCATTTATTATTCAAAGACAACCATTTTTTTCCTTTTGTATTTGTTAGCTTTTGCAAGTATAGTTTCTTGGCAAGAGAACTATTACAAAAGTCCAGAGGAAGTGGCAGGAGAACATATTACTGAAGTATCATTTAAATAAGTTATTTTTGCCCATAAAATAAAAAAATTATGAAAAACTATATAATTCAACAAGATCTTAAATAATATTTAAGAACAATGAATATATTCAGTAGGCTAATGTCAATGGATCACATAAACCCTTTAAAATAAACATTAACTTTACACTGGCTTTGTTATTAGACCTGAAATGGTGATACATTAACAGCTACCAAATTTAACAATGTATTTATTATATTAGTTAGCATGCCTTGAAAAGCCAATAACAGCTAATATGATGGACAGTATTTGCCCATATGACTATATGTTGTTTGTTAATGGAGAGTTATGGAAGTATACATTCCCCAAGTTGACCCAGTAACCATTCCATCCTACTGTGCCATCCCGTTGTTTTCCTTATGCAATAACCACCTCTTCACATAGCGGCTACTCAGGATCAACTACTTTATCCTGAGAGGAGAGTGCACAAAGCAGTCAGGAAGCCTGTGGGGAAAAGGATGAATTTTCTTCTTGGACCATCTTTGTACTAAAAATATTGAAATCCATTATAAATTTTATCTTACATTTTATTGGTTAGAACTGGGTAATATGCCGATTCCAACACTAATTCCTGCAAAGCAAGACAGGACCTCCAGAATTAGTTAAGTCTGCATTTCTAGTTGGCAGCACTGACATTTTAGAAGGGCCAACTCTTTATAGTACAGGACTGCCAGTAAACTTTGGGAGCTGAATGCCTGCAGCTAACCATCATGACAGCTAACATTACTCTTCATACACAGCAGAAGCAGCACTGCCACAACTGAGAACCAGTGATTAGAGCCCCGGAGCTGGCTATGTTGCCAAGAGAATTAAGTCACTTTCTTTCAGTGAAACAGAGGACTGGTCTTGGGGAAGTGAACGACAGAACCTGCCACATTTCTGGAAGAAAATGAGTTTTCAACTGGATTATTTTACATTTACTCATCTATTTCACATTTAACAGAATGTAGAAAGTGCTTTAATTTCAACTTCCATTTGCTAATTGCGTTTTATTGGAAAAATTATCTCATCTCTCCATTCTTTAATTTTATTATCTCTGAAATGTTGGTTGTGGATTGCATGTTTTGTATTGCTTTCACTACACACAACCACAACAAATCTCTTTGTATATTTTTTATATCAAATATTGTGGATTAGATAGTTTGCAGTTGGGAAGTGATGCAAATCATACACTGTAAAGGAGCAACTTCAAGTTTTTCTGTGTGTTTCTGTGAATTTCCTCTAGATAGTATTTAGTAAAGAAATGTTTGATGAGTAAATAATGCCATTTCTTAATTTATCCATTTATGCCAAATAAATTTAGAAAACACTGCATAATTTTAATGATAAAAAATGAAATGTTTTTAGAGTACTTTTCCAAATTCTGGATGAAGAATGCTATTTTCCTTGTGAAACATAGCCAGAAAAATTGTTTTATGTGTTTGTGAGTATATACAAATACTTCAACATTTTTAAACATAAAATATTTCCCTTAGTTTATTATAAGTTAAAATACATTATAATAGCAGTGAAGCTATGTAAAATTTAAATGATTCCTACATTAAACCTGGTCATATTTCTATTACTAATATCATTATTTGAAGCATACAAATTTGTTTTCAAACAATGGTGAATTTCTTCTAACAGTTATTGTAAGCAAAATAAATTTTGTAGCAGGTAAAATAATTATTCCACTCTATATTTACATATCTTATTCACTTACACATTTATAAGTTAAACACTAAATATATAATGCTACACTGTAAGCAATTTTATTCCCCAACACACAGTTTTGCATGCCTAACTCCAACATATCCTTCAAAATTTAGGGAAAAGTATCACTTTCCCTCTGTGGTGTTTATTACTCACTATGCTTCTTTTGTTTTGGGAACATTTGCTCCTTCTCCACAAGACTGGTTTCTCCAGCAGCAAACACTGTGACTATTACATGGTAAAGAATTTTCAGTAATCATAAAATTAAATCATCATTCAGATACATATGTTTAAATTAATCATCACCTATAAGGAAGGTTATTATTTTCATTTTATCAGTAGAATAATTAGGACTGAAGGAAGATAACACATAACACTACTAATCCATAGCAAACTTGTAGTAGTAGTCAAATCAACTTTTCTTCATGACCTCCTTACAAATGCTAACTTTTCTATTGCATATATTACATTATGAATTGTTCAACAGATATGACCACTGGACCTTATCAGCAGAGCACAGGCACAAATACCACCGTTTCATCCAGAAATCACTGATATTTCTTCCTCTCTAATGAGACTGTTATATTTTTATATATGTACAGTACTTGCTCATTATTACCATGTGTGTTTATTACTTTTTCACTTTCTGATTAGTTCCTTGAAGTTAAGAAGTCATTGCCACAACTGTGTTCCATGCTCTGTAACAAGCGTATTATCAGAAAATGCTTTACTCGATGGTCTCTCATACATTACAATTCTTTCCCTAAATTGGTACATTTTTTCAGACTGCAGTTATTTCAATCTCTTCACCTGCCTTTCTAATTATTCCAAAGCCTCTTAAATAGACCTGTTCAGACCCAAGACTACCTTTATTGACAGTTATTTAATTGTCAGAAATTCTAGAGAGGAAGAAAAATTTTTAATGCTCCATTCTATAAAATGGGAAAAAAGAGAAAATTGTTAAATGACCCAGTAGCCTCAAATTCTTGGATCTTTTACATCTTTTTTGAAAAAAATGGATGTGTTTATTCATAAAAATGGTCTCATGTGAATAATGGATAAAGGGGTCATGGAATCAGAACTGAGATCAGCTTTCGCTTATGGAATCTCTGTGTTTTGGGGACTAATATCAATCTTCCTGAACCTTATTTTTTCATAAGACAATGTAATTATCTGTTCTATGATTATTATCATTCCATTTGAATAAAAATTTTAAAGGATAGTTCTGGATAAATTTATGCTTTAATCAATAAAGAAATACATGATAAAGGTAAGGTTATTAAGTACTAGTCATATTTTTTGGAAATTCTTCTAAGGCAGTGATTCAAGCTTTGCATTAAAACTAAAACTCCAAATGTTCCCTATTTTTTCACAGATGTGATTTGTATTTCTATGTAAATATAATATTAAATTTATCTTCAAATATGTTGTCTATTACATACATTCTAGTATTGATAAAATAGTTACATGATTTAGAAATGTTAAATGAATTTTAAGTAGTATATGAGATTTTTCTGTTATTGTTTATTGTTCTGTTCCAAAAATTACCCATATTCATCTCCAACTACACTCTATGCAAGAGTAAAATATAAAATATTAGAAATGGAACACATCAGTTGAATATAATAAATTATAAATCTATTTCTTAACTATAGCACATAACAAAATGTACTAGTTTCCTAACCATAGTACTCCAGAAGGACATACAGTATGCATATTTGTGAATTGTAGAACTAGGATGGTATGTAACAAACCACCTTGTTTACAACAAAACTCAACAGTTTTATATGGAAATTATGGCACCGCTGAGCTCTGTAGGAATAAGTTTAGAGGGCCCACTCTTAGCTGTACATTACATGGGTTTGGGTGCTCTGCTATGTACAGTGGCTCAACTGGCCTGGTTCTGAAACTTGGTTTCAGGTCTGCAATGTCAGTTTCAATTTGAAACTGAGCTGAACATGAAGCTGTTTTTAAAAGTGCATGTTCTCTCACAGGGGATCCCAGGAACCCATAATCAAATCAAATTGCACATCTGCATTCCAGATTTCTGTACTTTCATCTTTGAAGTGGTCACATGACCACACACAAAGGTATCATGATAGAGGAAATATTCTGCACTACAAGAGAGAGAAGAGAAAATATCATTTTTATTAAACAAAAATTCAATTCTCCATTGTTTGGAAATACACAATTTTCACAGCCATATTGAAGGGGAAATTCCTGAGCACTGCATATAACTAGTTTTGAAACACAACAACTTGATAGTAGCTTTGGTAAAATTAACTGTGCAATTTAATAATTTTTTCATATACTAGAGAAAAAACTTAAATGTCTTCTCAGTAGTAAGTGAAGTTTATTATTAAGACTGACAGTGTGGTTGGTCAGTAGTTCTCTTTTTGGTTGAATCCTTCTTTGGTTTTGGCTTCCAGGAATGAGTTTCAGAGTATTCCTTCCCTTTCAATTTCATTAGAATTTGAGGAGTAGTAGCATTAGACATGCTCTAAATTTCTTACAGAATTCAGCAGTGAATTCATCAGGACCTGAACTTTCCTTTGTTAGTAGGATTTTAATTACATCTTCAATTTCATTGACTGATATTGGGTTATTTAGAATTTTTTTATCTTTTTTATTCATTTTTGGTAATTCAATTCATATGTGTCTAGGATCTTGTCCATTTATTCTCTTTTCCATCTTATTTGAGTACATGTTCTCAAAGTAAGTATTGATGATCTTCTTGATTTCTGCAGAATCTGTTGTGATTTCACTAATTTCATTCTTAATTGCATGGGTTTGAGTCTTTTCTTTCCTTTTTTTGATAAGATTGCCTAAGGATGTGTCAATTTTATTTAGTCTTTCAAAGAGCAAACTCTTCGATTCATTGATTGTATTGTTTTCTTAGTTTCAATTGCATTAATTTCTGCTCCAACTTTTGTCATTTCCTCCTTCTTATGGGCTTTGGCCTTGACTTGTTCTGTTTCTAGAAGTTTGAAGTTCAATATTAGGGTGTTTATTTGAACTCATTCTGTTTTTCTGATGTGGGATTTTGCCACACATTCCCTCATAGCTATTCTCTCATAGCACTGCTTTTATTGAGTCTCGTACATTCTGGTATGTTGTATTGACATTATCATTTAATGGTAGAAACTGTCTAATTTCTTATTTCATCTTGGACACATTTGTTGTTCAGGAATGTGTTGTTTAATTTCCATGTGAACATAAACACAAAATCCTCAATAAGACACTGGCAAACAGAATGCAACAAATCATCAAGAAGTTTATACACCATAACCAAGTAGAATTCATTCCAGGGACACAAGGATAGTTCAACATACACAAATCAATAAATGTAAGACACAACATCAACTGAGCTAAGGACAAAAATAACATCATCATCTCAATAGATGCAGAAAAAGCACTTGACAAAGTCCAACACCCTCTTGTGATAGAAAGCCTACAGAAAACTGGAAGAGCTGGTCTTTACTTCAATTGGATAAAAGTCATCTATGACAAAACAACAGCCAACACCATATTAAATGGTAAAAAAATGAAAACGTTCACTCTAAAATCAGCAACAAGACAAGGATGTCCACTATCACCAGTCCTATTTAATATAGTTCTGGAAACATTAGCCAGCATAATTAGACAAGAGAAAGAAATAAAAGGAATAAAAATAGGAAAAGAAGAAGTTAAACATCTTATTTATGGTTGACATGATGTTCTACATAGAAGACCCCCAGAACTCCTCCAAAAGACTTCTAGATTTTATAATCAAATTCAGTTGCATAGCTGGATACAAAGTCAACACTAAAAAACCAATGGTCTTTCTGTACAAAAATAACAAACTTACTGATTGAAAAACTAGGGAAACTACACCTTTCACAATAGGATCAAAAAAAAAAAAGAAATACTTAGTGATCTATCTAACAAAGGAAGTAAAAGTTCTTTACAGTGACAATTAGAGTACTCTTGAAAATGAGATCAAAGAGGATATCAGTAAATGGAAAAATATCCCTTCTCTTGGGTAGGAAGTACCAATATAGTAAAAATGATCATACTTTAAATACTGTTATACAGATTTAATGCAATCATGATTAAAATACCAGTATCACACCTCAGAGAATTAGAGGGAACAATTCTAAAATTAATTTGCAGTCAGAAGAGACTTGTACAATAGCAAAAGCAATTCTGGGCCACACAGGTAAGGCAGGGGGCATCACAATCCCTGACTTGAAATTATTCTACAGAGCTACTACAATAAAATAGCACGGCACTGGCAAATAAACAGACCCAATGATCAGTGGAACAGATTGGAAGACATAGAAACAACTTCAAACACACTCAGCCACCCTATATTCAACAAAGGGGCCAAATGTCTTCACTGGAAGAAAGATAACCTCTTCAATAAATGGTGGTGGGAAAACTGGCTTTCCATGTGCTGAAGATTAAAACTAGACTCCTATCTCTCACCAGGCACTAAACTCAAATCAAAATGGATCAAAGATCTCAACATTAAAATAGAAACACTAAATCTGCTGGAAGAGAGAATACTTGAAGACATAGGTGTAAGCAAGAACTTTATGAACAAAACGCAATCACACAGGAAATATTATGAAGAATCAACAACTCGGATCTCATCTTATTAAGAGTGTTTGCACAGCGAAAGAAACCGCCAACAGAGTGAACTTAAAATTTCTGACTCAATTTAAAGATTCAGTCCAAAAATGGGCATCTGAAATGAATAGACACTTTCCTGATGAAGAAGTACAAGTGACAAATAAATAATTGAAAAAATGTTCAACATCACTGGTCATTCAAGAGATGCAAATTAAAACAACACTGAGATTCTCACTCCAGAGAGAATGGCTATTATCAAGAAATTGATGAATAACAAATGTTGGCCAGGCTATGATGAAAAAAGAATCCTTCTCCACTGTTGGTGGGAGTGTAGACTGTTGCAACCACTGTGGAAATCAGTGTGGAGATTCCTCAAAAAACTAAAGCTAGAGGTTTCATTTGACCCAGCTATTCCTCTTCTGGGTATCTTCTGAAATAATAAAAAGCATAATACCACAGCAATATATGTGCACCCAAGTTTACAGCACCATAGTTTGTAATAGCTAAATCTTGAAAACAGCTCAAATGCCCAGGTTTTTTAATAAAATGGAGTACTACTTTGCCATAAGAAGGAAAACCTTGAGATATTTCTAGGTAAATGGAAGTGCCTTGAGACTATACTCTTAAATGAACTTAATTGGACACATATGTGTAAATATCACATTGTACCTCTGGTGTGAGAAACTGAGTGTAAATAAGGAGCCAAATATATAATAGATATTTTGAAATAGGAAGAAAATGTTCAAATGGGAAGGGGAACTAAGAAGTGGGGAGAGGGAAAGGAAGAAAGAAAAAAATGGAAACAAAGCTTTTGTAAGTAAGCTAGAGACAAGGGGTTGAATGAAGAGGAGGGGAATGGGAAAAAATATAAGAGACAAGATATATCATGTGCAGGTACAAATTCCCTATGATGAAAGTGATCATTATACCTAAAATGTATCAATAAAATTAATTAATTAAACAAGGGGAATCCTACATAAAAAAAACTAACAATTTGACTCCATAGAAAGAATTTTAATTTGGAAGCAGTTCTGAATTTCAGTGCTTTGATAGCTTTGGGTGGCTCACGTGTAAAGTAAGTTTCATGCTTTGATGAAAAGAGCTGCCTAAAAGTTATATTCTTCATTCAAAATATCACCTCATTGTCATCACAACTATTTTACATATGAAAAGAAAAATAGTAATGAGCTAACTTCTCATTTCAAATCTTGAAAAATACACAAAATGCAGTAATTGTTCTTGTATCTGAAATCACAGTGCATTTCCTTTTTCTATAAGGATGATAAAATTTAAAATTATGCAGTAGATATTGGCTTCTTCATCACATTTATATTTTCTCTCCAAAGTATATATTTCAAATCTGACTCAATACAAACTCCTAAATAACATGTGAGAAGCTTCTGGTTTTTTTCACATCATCCTGATAGAATGAGAACGCTAATATATTAATAATATATTATTGTATTCTTCTTCCTATTGTATTGTATTTTGCAGGAATCATTTAATATAGATGCCTTGAATATTTATATCACTGAAGGAGAAATTTCAGCAGCTGTGTCTGAATTATCAGCATCATTCTCTCTTGTGCATAAGTGTCTAAGCATTAATATCTTGAAACGGCATTCTTACTGAATTTCATAATACAGTATTAGCTCATGTTTCTGCTTCATAAAACAATAGGATATTTTGTCATAGTGCCTTTACAATATACACATTCATCAAATTATGATTAGGTAAGGTCAAGCTTTCAGATAC
Source organism: Heterocephalus glaber (assembly GCF_000247695.1). The sequence goes on along the minus strand of NW_004624837.1, from coordinate 5,570,686 downwards.
AAATAACATCCATAGAATTTGATAAATAATGCAATAAAATATCATTAACTGTTCAATGTAATGGATGATCTACTTTTCGCCCCTTCTGTTGCTCTTCTATAATCTTTAGGACTATAGAAGTCACATTACAGCTCCAATAATAATAGCCTGTTATTGAATGCATTAACTTAATATTGCACCTTGAAGATAAAATAACCAATTGGCAGCATTTATAAATAGTGTCACTCAACATTGGTTAAATAGATTTCTACTGTGCTTCCTTCCTCAGTTGGTCCTTGTGTGTAGCTCATTGATTTATTTATAAATATAAATGTGTAAGTATATAACCTATGCATAAACATTTCTACAGTCTGTTGTACAGAAAGAAGTCAATATGATTTTGATACATTTTATTTTAATCCTAGATAATTGATGGAGTGCATATATGAAGTATACATGGAGAAATATTTACACTTATTTATAGAGCAACAATAGTAGTAAAAAAACAATTCTTTAAAAATCAATATTTGTATATCTGGAACTCAGAGGCTCGTAATCATTATCTTTGAGAAACTGAGACTAGTAAGTGAGTAGGCAGCAAAATTTTCATTGTTGTGTGCTGAAGGTCACTTGGAAATTCATCAAGACATAAAAGGATTAATTCAGACCACTATTTACATTTTATATTGGAGAGAAACATTATAGTGCCTGAAATGTCGACATTAGAAATGTAATATTCATTAAATTGTGCCAATATTTAAACTAATTTATAAGAAATGAAAAATAAATATGTCAAATTATATCCATACAACTTGCTTAAAATTTTATTCATTTGGTAGCTTAGATTTCTGAGAGGGAAATGATTTAAAGTGATATATTTTATTACTCAGGTGCACAAGTGCAATAGCTGAATTAAGCATTACATGAATATATTTGTGCTACATAGTAAATCAAATTGGAAAATAAACAATTTCTCTCAACACTTTTGATATACTTTTGGATGTATTTTATGGAGATCCTTTAATAATTACCAACTTTATTCCCTAGTGATTATTTTTCCATTGAGAAGAGTAGTCTAAATAGTAACTTGCTTGAATTTCAGCAGTTTCTTATAATTTTTTTGCTTTTAGTCACATCATGGAACAAAGTTTGAAATAAACAGAAAGAATGTAATTGAAATGAAGATTAAAATATTTATTATATATTTATATATAATCTTATATAACTGTGTGTAATTTTATATAATTATATAATATAATACATTATAATTTATATATAAATATATTATTGTATTGTCCTATTATATATTATATAAGTGAATATTATATATATATGCACACACATACATATTTCTGTTTCACACTGTGTACCTGGGATAACATTTCAAAATACAATATTTTTCTCTGTGATCTTGAAGCCCTGAAAATGATCAGCAACTCCTCCTGTGTACAGAACAAACTCTCATTCATCAATGTACATGTATCACCTCTCTCATACTCTGTGCCATGGACTAGAGCAAAGGAACCAGACAGAGGCAGATGATCTTGTTAGACAAGACTGAGAGATGCCACATAGGATACACATCTTAGCTACAGCTGAAGTGTAGAAAGGATTCCATGAGAAAGCACTGCCTGGACTTAAGTTTTAACAATGAGGAGGAAGGAACCAAGTGAATCCAAGTAGATGACATGGGATATGGAAAAAAAGAACAACAAATGCACAGACTCAATTTTAAGTAATTTCCTGTGGCTGGAGCATAGGAGGAGGTGAGGCCGACAAGATGTAATGGTCAGAACCAAAAAGGGCTGTGCCTGCTGTGCACGAGTCATTACATTTCCTCATAGAGACTACTGAGGGGTCACTGAAAGATTATAATTGAGAGATGATATGTTTGGCATTTTCTTTTATCAATTTAGTCCTGGGAGTGTAGCTCAGTGGTCCAGCATGTGTGAGTCCTTGGTATTGATCACCAGATTACAAGACAGAAAACTATCATGTTATCATTGACTTGAAGTGGAGGAATTAAATGAGTCAACTAGTTAGAAGGTAATTGCAATAGTCATGACACAATACAAATAGGGCCTGAAACAAATATTAAATAATGAAAAGTAGATATATTTTAAAGACATCATTTAAGAGGTAAATAGGATTATCCTGAAGGAAAACACACTAGTATAAAAGAGCCCAGATAAACTGATATACCAACATTTAAAAATTATTATTTTATTTTATTCTTACTTAATTTGGTTGCAAAATTATTCCAGTTCCTAATTAAAAGAAATTTTGTGACTGTTATATTTATTGTTTCAGCATATGTTTATTGAGTGCCTACTGTGTAAGGAATCCTGTGTCATGCTGTGGAACACTGTGATATGTTAGCATTCTGTTACCCTAACAAATACCTAAGATAATATGTTTTTAAAAAAGGAGGGTTTATTTTGGCTTACCATTTCTGAGGTTTCGGGCCATAGTCATTTGGCCCCCAAGGGCTGTGGCAAGGCAAAACATCATGGCTGATAGCTCAGGATAGAAGGAACTATGAATTTCGTTGTGGCCAGGAAGTGAAAAAAAGAGGATGAAAAAGACTGGAGTCACATAACCCCTTTGAGGACACACCCTCCAATGTTCTAACTTCCTCTCAATGGGCCCCATCTCTTAAAGGTCCCATTACCTACCAATAGTGCCATGGGCTAGCAACCAAGTCCTTAAGAAATTGGTCTTTGGGGAACAATCTTCCAAACCTTCTCATGTAGGAAGCAATTCCAAAAGGGTGGCAACACTCTCTCCAGTTGTATTTTAAATTGCAACATGTTAATTTTCAAAATCTAGGAAATGACAGGCAGTAAAGGGAAATTAAATTATTCAGAAATTAGTAGCAATTGACACTATAAATTACTCATCTACAAAGGAGCAGCTACTTGAGTAGGACAAATAAGAGGACAGCTATCTATAATGGCTTGGGAGAAGGGGACCAATTAGTGATGAGCCACAAGATAAAGACCATATGAAAAGAAAATAATAGCTGTAAATTTACAGAGAAATTGTGATTCTGTCTCTCACAGAACACTGGATCTTAAACAGGCGGCTCGATTCTATACTCATGCCAACAACTTGATTGTGCTTATACAGTAAAGAAATGAGTATATCTAAATAATTTATCATATTTCAATATTAAGTTAAAAAACATTATTCCTCAATTCAAATTTTTCAATGTTCTTTCAAAGTAGGACTTTACCTTCTATTGAATGAAATTATCATCAACTTTAGCAGTAATAATTTTTTGGACAGGCTAGCAGCATTCCACTGCATGCCATTGCCATATGTTTCATGTTCATATGTTTCAACCACAAGCAAAAAAATTAAATTATTTCTATGAATAATTATTAAAAGAATAAGTCAATTTAAAGAAAAGAGAAGCTAGATATAAAAACATTTAAAAATAGGTGAATCACTTCAATTTCATTTCAATATAGTTTCTAATATCAGTGAAACTCTTGGTATTGACTAATTGTTAACATTTTCTCTTTTGGTGGAAGAAAATACATTGTAATGTAGATCAAGAATTATTAAGTGGAAACTATTTAAATATATTCTAGGGTTACAGCATATTAATCAATGTTATCCACAAAAAGAAGAAAATATTAATGGTATGAGAAATAATGGATGTCTACCAATTTCTAGTCTTTAGCTTGTAGAACAATAGCTCATACATCAACACATTTAGGAATCATTGAATGCAAGGTTGGAATACTAGAACAATACTTAGTTATACTATCCCCACTGGCCCAAAACCCATTTGTAGAGCCCACAAGTTTTTCTGTGCTGAGTTGTTCATTTGTTTATAAGTTTTGCTCAGAAAACTAAGGCAGTGATTTTAACAAGAACCCTTTATGCCAAGTCAGAAAAAATAGATCTCTGAATTAGACAGTGATAGTATGGGAAAATGATATAATGACAGGTATAAGCACATTACAAATTATTATAAGAATAAGTAAAATTTAGATCATAATGTTTGAAAAAATAATTTTAATTATTTTACCATCTTAATGTAAAAAATATTTTAGAGAGTACCGTTAGAATGCTAACCACATCCTCTAACAAACACTCATCTAATGATTACCACATGGCATATACCGCTGCAGACAGTGGAGCTGGGATTATGAGCTACTGAGACACATTCACCACTCTGAAAAACCCTATCCCAGAAAGAGATGGCAGTGATGTTTAATAAAAGTAGGGTTAATCTTGCCACACAATGCTAATTCTCAGGGTCAAACATATTTACATACCAAGGCAAGGTCTGAAAAAAATCTATTTTCAGTCATTATCCAATTGCTTCAATGGCAGCAAGGTGATTGTTAAAATGATAAAGAATTGATCTGCATAAAAAGGGCAACTAAAACCATACTGGGACCAAATAATGAAATTATGATAGCCTATGCAGCAATGTTCAAAACTAGCCTTTGCTCTAAATACCATATAGATAGATAGATAGATAGATAGATAGATAGATAGATAGATAGATACCATATATTTATATATACCATATATATGTAAATATATATCCACTTATCTTTTTAAGACATCTATGAAGTGAATCAATATTATTTTCATCTTAACAATAAAGAAATTGAAAAATGAGAGCATGTTTACTTATCTAATGTTACACATTGACAAAAGATTCAAATCAAGCAAACTGACTCTATCACCCTAATATTGGTTTTAGATCTCTGTTGCCACAAGGCACTAGCAAAATGGTAGTGGCATCAAAGTAGCAGACTTAGTGTGTTTTCTTCTTCTATAACAGAGTACCAAAGACTAGATTATTTATAAAGAAAAGAGATGTATTTGGCTTGTGATTCTCGATGCTGAGGAGTCTAAGCCTATGCCCCTGAACCTGACCTCTAGGACCTTATCTAATCTTCCCCAAAACCCCACCTGCAGGTAACATTACCATATGAATTTAGGGATTAAATTTCTATTATCTGAGATTGTAGGAGATATATTTAAATCCTGTAGTACTTTTTGCTAGCTTCCCTAGCCTTAGTCCTTCCATACTACCTCCAACTTCATTGAAGGACTGTGTCTTATTTCTCTAAAGTTACTTGAAACTTAATCAACCAACATGGCTTCACATTTCAAATAATTTCAGATTTAAAACGTTAGATTTAATTACTTATGCTCTGACTAATCTTCTATTTTCCATTCTTCCAGGGGGAAAATCCCTTAAATAAATGATATCAAGTTGAATCTCAAAATGTTGAACTTTTCTAAAGTCCTTATTTTCTCACCTACCTCGGTAATAGTAGAACTTTATCCTCAACCCTTCAAATTCACACTCCTTGCATAAAAGAAAGGTGTTGAAATGAAGTCTTTCTGTCTTGCCCTCTTATTTTCTTTCCTCCTTCCAATTTACAATTCACAGATATGAGTTGAAATATAAAGTATTATTAAGCTCATTTTATGCAACCTTACTATTTTAGGCCAAAGGTCTAAAGAATCTAGTGAATCAACCAAGACAAACTCAGAAATCATATTTCTATATTTCATTCCTAATTCAAATCCAGTGTTATTGCCAATACATTGTGCTCAACCTTATCATAAGATAACAATAGTAATATTGCATTGACAGCTACTCCAAAAAATTAAAAAATAGAATTATCATTTGATCTAGAAATTCCTCTTTTGGAATATACCTGAAAGAATTGAAAATGAAGTCCAAAAATTCTGCTTTTACATCTATGTACTCGGCATTATTCACAATACTGGAAAGGTGAAAGTGGATGAAGTATTCATCAACAAATGAAAGGATAAACAAAATGTGGTATATACACAGTGGAATATTAAAAAGGAAGAATGTTTAGACACATAGAACAACATGCTTGTACTATTATTATAAATAGATGAGCTAGGTAAAAATATTATAGGCAGTCAGATAGGGCTAAATCCTCGAGAGGGTCAGGACAAAGGTGAAACACACCACAGCTGCATAACCACTGAAAACCGGGCCTCAAGATGGGGACAAGATGACCAGACACACATACTTCCCCAAAGGACTGGGCTTAGTAAAGTATAGATAGGCATCAACCACCCGGGGTGACCAGAGACCTCGGACCCACTGCCTCCTAGGAGAATCCTTGTTGTTTTCATCCACGCTTGGTACGTAACTTGCTTCCCAATTGGACCACCATTACCTAAGTGACTATAATTGCAATCTTATTGGATGTTCGTGTCTGTGGCCCACCTTGTACCCACGTAGGTTTCAACCTATAAAACTTCTCTGTAAAGTGGGGTCCTTGGCTACCCCCTGGGGGGCCCTCCTGCCCCTCAGGACCTTTCCTATCAATAAATATCTTCCTACTTTTACCTCCCTCATTCCTAGGACTCATTCTTCAATTTCTAGAGAATAAGAACTAGGCATATCATACACTTAAGGTTTGGAGATACAATATTTCATGTTTCCTGTGACACTATGGTTGAACCTTGAATACATTATTCAATGAAAAATAAACCAGTCACAAAAGGACTCCACCTTTATGAAATACCTAAAATAGTCAAATTCATAGGGAACAGAAACTAGAGTTGTGATTGGCAGAGTGTGGTAAGAATTATTGTTTAATGGATATAGAGTTTCAGAATGGAAAAATAAAAAATGTTCCAGACAAAGATAAGGTTGACGGTTGGATAATAATGGGAATGTATTTAATACTTCTGAATTATATATTTGAAAATAGTTATGATGGTAAATTTTATATTGTGCATATTATAGTGTAATACAAATGTGCAAAATAAATAGTAAATTGTTACTGATTACTTATAAAACTCAAAGGGATGAAAAATTGTAAGTGCACACCATTATTAAAATTAAAGCATTGTTAAGTATTCATTACTTAAGAAGACATAGTTAAAATTAAACAATTGAGTATATATGCTGCTATTCTATTTGGCCCATTGAATGCTGGGAAAGACATAGGTCTTGTGTTTGGATCCCAAATACTTGCTCATTATTAACATTTCATTTTAAAATAATGGGAAAGCACAGTAAGTTTCTTTGATTAAGAATGTTATTGCATAAACACAGGATTTTGTTTTTGTTTTTTAACTAAAAGGATTAGATATTCATTGCAGAAAAAATCTGGAAATAAAGGTTTTAAAATAGAACAAAATTATAAATTTCACTAGTGCCAATAACTATCCCTTCATCCAGACATTCTCATTCTCTCTCTTCTATCTCTCTCTGTCTCATAGTTGTGTGAAATGTTATCAGTTTACCTATTCAAGTCTTGTTTATATTTTATCAAATTAATTTTTACAATTTGAAAAAGTCGTAAGTTATCTTATGGTTACAATTTATGGTAATTTCTCTTATTTTTTCATTTGACTTATGATATTTTTATTTCCTTTACCACATATCATCAATTCTTTTCCATTTAATTACTACAGAAATATTCATTTATTGAAATCTTTATTATATTTTAGCATTGTTCTAGACACAGAGAACTATAAAAATGTATACAATATTTACATCTAAATAAAATTATATAAATATGTAATACTATTTTATTTATAAATTTAAATTTTTGACTGCATTTTTAGGAGTAAGAGAACTGAGTAATAATGATATACAACTTTATTTTTTAAAATAATTTATATTGTCTTCTCCAAACATCATGCCTTAACTTTCAATCTGTTCATAATTATTTAAAAGAAATGTTTATAATAGGTGAGTATATTCATTGAGTTTCTATGATTTCAATTGATATTTTTCTGACTTCAGAATGTCAAGCATTTTGTAATCTTTTTATTCTTTTAGCAATATTCATAGCATTTGTTTTATTAGTAGGACATATTCCAGATATTTTTACATGCTAGGTTCTCTCTGTAATTACAATTTAAATTGTTTTTGCTTCAAAATTTATTTCTGTGAAGTTATTGTTAACTTCTAGTTACATCACTTAGCTTAAATTTTAAACATTAAATTTTAAAAATAGAAGTATAAATAACTATGTTCATTTATAGAAAAATTCTAATTCCATAAATTCTTGGCATGATAGACCTCAATTTGGCAAAAAAAATCTATCATATATCTACTTATGCTTATATAAATTCATCTTCCTTGCCTTAAAATTTGGGGAAACAGATTTAGCAGGTTAACTGTAAAGCACAAAATTTTAACTATTAAGTCCAAGTCCGGTCAACCTACTTATCAGTAGGCATTGTAGCCATCTATTCAAAATATGATTTCTGGCCGGGAATTTAGCTCAGTAGTTTTGCCTGCTGCACAAGCGCAAGGACCCGAGTTTGATTCCCAGTACCAAGTCGTGTTTTCAGTTCTCATTTTATGTTTTTGAGGTGGTTTGAGAAAAAGCTTTCCTATTGCTCAGTAATGACACCACACAGCACTGTGGCACAGAATCTCCCTGTCATCTCTCCCTTCTCTTTCTGCTATTATCTCCAGAAGTGACTACAGCACTTCAAGTTCACTATTCTTCTGCATCCTTCTTTCTATGTCTCTGCATGCAAAACTGCTTGAAAATGGGGACTTAGAAATATGTTTCTCCTCTTAAAAGCCAGCATTCACTCTTTTTTTTTCCCCTTTTACTAATGTGAAATTGAAGTTGAATGACAAAGAGTAATATTTAAAGTCATTTAGGTAACAGAATATTATGGCAGTAGAGTGCTGAACATAGGACAGTGTTGCTAAGGAAAGTGTATTATCATTCTTAACATTCCAAATACGATCTACCCCCCTTAGTTATCAGGGAGATTATTTGTTCATAAATTCTACTGCATCTAAAACTCTGAGTTACAAATGTCACTATCCTAGCAGAAACGACTTCACTTTTCATGCCTGAATTAATACATTAGTTTTGTTTCTAACAATCATACTGTGTAATGTTTCTAGTAGTTGTAATAAGCTTTCAACAGATGCACCATTGAATAGAAATCTTCCCCATCACAAAAAATTAAGGTGTATACCATCTTCCTCTTGCAGGGCAAGTACATGGTAAAGCAGGAGTTATGGAGCCTAGAAGCCTTTGCTTGTATCTAGGATTAGAATATTGCTTAATTAAGCCTAATTTCCTCATTTATAAAAGTATAATAAATACTGAGCACCTTGTAATATGTTTGTAAGTATGTAGCACAGCTAAGGCTAGATTTACTATCTTCCCTGGCAAGTATAAATATTTAATACACAATAATTATTGTTGTTTTTATTGTATGAATTCATAAAGGTATATAAAACCCTTTTAACCATTTAATTAAACCCTTTAATGATTACAAGTTCTACGTGGTCTTTACAGCACTGTTTCTGGCACCTATTGGGTATATAATAAACAAAAGTCACCTAAGTGCTAGATGTTATATATTGTGTGCAGTCACAAAGCTGTTTGTCTTAGTTACTTCCTCATCACTGAGACACAATACCCAACACCCACAAGTTGAAAGAGAAAAGGTTGATTTTCATTCACAGTTTGTAGAGGTTTCAGCCCACAGTTCATAGTCAGCTGGTTCCAATACATATGGGGAGGCAGGGCAGAGGGGAAAGAGTTCAAGGTAAGGCAGGCAAGAAACAGCAACCATCAAAGGAGAGAAGGGATATATAAATACACACTATATATTCTATTCCATATACATATATATATAT
>NW_004624837.1:5550216-5560958 GCF_000247695.1 Heterocephalus glaber | reverse complement strand
TATACCAGGTTCACAATGACCCACCTCTTCTCACCAGACTTCACCTCCCAACATCATACCTAGCTATAAACTCATCAGTGGACTAATCCAATGTCACATCACACACCCATGATCCAGTCACCTCCCCAAAGCCCCACTTATGAGTGCATCTCTCATTAGGGGGACATTGAGATATATAAGCCATATCACTATTCTCACTAAAACATCACTTGGAAGAAATTTTTCCAGAAATCAATTTCCCTTGATGTTTCAATATCATTTGTGGGTTGAATGTCAAATCCTTTATGAAATAAAAACATTCTGTAATTGGGCTTCAGCACATTGTTTATTCTCATCACATTCTGTTGAAACTCACACTACAGTTCACATACATCTCTCATTTTTATATGCATATATTTTGCTCATGTCTTTTCTACCTCTTCCAAGGAAAAGCATTTAGGTAAACAAAATAATCTGTAAACCTCTTACTTTTCTGCACTTAGATAAATCTTCAAAGTGGGGTTTTAGAGTCTTTATGTTTATGTTATGAATGCCTAACAAAATGCTTGAAACTTAGCAAATATACACTCTATGTTTTGTAAATGTTGTACTGAAGGTTACCACTATATACACAAGTAGTTGTCAACATGAACACTGAATAAATTATAGCAAGATATTAAAAGAAAATGGTGGAGCCTTACCAAATAGCCTCACTTCCCCATTTTCTCCATTGACCTCTAAATTTCTCAGGTATTCAGATGTGTTCTTTTGTGGTTAATTAAGTCACAAGAATGACATTTCATCCAAATGTGATTTTGTTTGAATGTGTTTGTTTTTTCTTTTTATAATGAATATTTAACTGGAAAAATTACACAAAAATATCATACATTTCTTCTTTGAATTGCTATGAGAGTCTATTTATATACTTAAAGTTGAACTGATTGATATTTGCTATACAAATATGGAGAAAAGTAAAAACAGCAAAAATATAGTCTGAGGTGTACATCAGCAAGATGACATAGATTCAGTCAGTCTGTTACACTTTGTTAAACTTTTGAGGTCTAGACTGCTATGCGGTCATGATCAAAGTTTGTAATAGGGTTGTCTCAGGAATGGTCTCTGAATAATTAAAGACAGATTGGGTTTGTTAAATGAGGTTTAAAATTCTGTCATATTTAGCTTAGAAATGTTCAGTGAAAATAAAGTAGATTTTACAATCACACACAATCAGAATCTGTTTTCTTTTAAATCTCAACACTGCTAGTTATTAGCAGGGGCCATGTACTTAATATTTCTTAGCCTCAGACTTATCATTCTTGTGGATAAAATAAGGCTTTGTTCTTAATGTTCCTCTGATAATTAAACAAGCTAATATATAAAAATACCATCAGCAAAAGAGGCTATAAAAATAGTTATTGCATTCTTGTGCCTGCTACTATAATTATAACTGGTTACTCATATTCATGTAATATTTATGGATGTGTAATGAATTTAGTTGTACCTCAGTGGAGCTTGAAGTTGTTTATAATACAATTGCTGCTTTAAACTACATATTCATTGAGCATCTACAGTGTGGCACTTGAATTGTTGGGTGTGACTAAGCTTATGACAAAGAGAAAACTTGATCCTAAACACAGGTTAGAGCCAAAAGCTATATAGAGAGATTTTATTTGATGCAAAATTGTATGAAATACATGGCAAGGTATAGTCTATGGAATATTCTTAATAAAATGTCACACTGGTCTAATTTCTTTGTTTTTGATTAATGCTATATAGGAACTTATCAGATCTAAACAGTCTTGATCTGGCTATCTACAGCTTTTAAGGCAGAAAATACTTTTCATGCTTTCAGCATAATTCATCATTTCTGTAGAAATGTCCTAAGAAGAAACTGGCACTGTTTTCCTTTGTATCCTTATGAAATATGTAATGGTAGAATGATGTAATTTTAAAGTATTAGTTTTGTTCTAGATTAATTGCTTTTCTCCCTTTCAATAAGAAGTAGGAGACATATTATAGGATTAAGATACTCCAGGGCATGTTTTATTGATCCACTAATACATGATTTGGGCAGTTAAAGCACTTAGCCTTTGGGTTTGCAGCTCATAATGTACCCTAGGTATGAATGAATGGAATAATGAAGTGTACCCTGGAGTGTCTTGATGTCATATTAAAAATAATAAAACACATGAACATATGCTGAATTCAAAAAAGAAACAGCTATGCAAATATTCAGTACTCTGATTCAAATTAAACTGACTTTGAAAGCCTAGTAATATGGTTACTGTATATAAAATATTATTTTACATAGCATATTTTGTTAAATGTTTTCTAAAAGTTTTCTAATGGATTAACATTAAAGGATCCAAAGGCAAACATTGAATATCTGAGTACAGGGTTATCCTATGGAAGTTGTTGTGCCAAGCAAGCCAGTAGTTCACCAAACACTGGGACAAACTACAAAGTTAAAACTGAAAGGAGTTTATTCACACACGTGGACTCTACCTTCTAGTAGAGTGAAGCCCTGAGTCTGGGAACAGCACAGCTTTTATAGGTTGTTACAACAGCACAGCTTTTATAGGTTGTTATTTAAAAAAGTCCGGGGGGGGGTGTCAACATGTTTTCTTAACCAGTTACAAAATATTTTTCACAACTCAGCTATCTTGGTATCTTGTCAGGCTAGGACATTTTGTGGTTAGAGGGAGGCACCAGGCACCAACCTTTTCTGAGAAGTGGTGAAGCAATTTTACAGAAGTAGAGCGAGTGGTTACAAAAATGAGAGGAATTTCAGCACTCTGTAAGAGGAGGGGTATGAGGAGAGTTCATCTACAGGCCAAGATGGCACATTTTAGGTTTATCTTGGTCTCACATTCCCCACTGGTTTTCATACAAAATCAAACCCTTGATTTAGCCTGATCATTTTTATCTTCTGATATGGGCTCATACATTTGATTTAACAACATGATTTTTACATTGTCTATCTGTCTGGACACATATCTGGTTATGACCTTTAGTATGTAGCAACACAACAACAAACACAACCACAATTATGACTAAACAAAACTCAGACAGATTAAGTGATTGTGTCAGCTGAATCCAAACATTACCAACAAAATCTAATTGTTTGGGGGGTAATATTGCCAATGTTTTAGAAAATAATGACTTAAAAATAACAATCATAACAAATGTTGAATTTCGGGTTATTATAGCAAACATCATTTGTCCCTTTTTAGTCTTAGCTTTTTGCTGTCTGGTTGACTGATGATCCTCCATTTGTCCTCCGGGTTGTCTTCAGGAGCAGCTTTAATGTGACAGTGATGTATCCATGGTGTCTTCCCTGTGACCTTCACGGCAGATGGCATTGTTAAGATCACCTGGAAAGGCCCTTTTTAATGTGACTCCAGAGCCTTAGATGAATGTCTCTTTACCCGCACCAGATCTCCAGGTTGAAATTTATGGGGGGTGACATCAGGTCAAGGGGCCGGCCTCTCAAACTCAATTCCACAGTTCCTGTTGGATTACCTGGAGGGCCTTTAAAGAATTTAACAAAGTACGATTTTTACATTTTGATATATTTTTTAAATTTACCCTGGGCAGTAAGGGAGGTGGTCTCTCAAACAAGATTTTATAAGGAGTTAATTTTTTTTATATGAGTGTACCTAGCCCACAAGAGGGCCAGTGGGAGGAGGTCTGGCCAGTTTCTCCCAGTTTTTAAAACAAACTTAGTTAATGTCTCTTTTAAGGTACAATTTATCTTTTTCACTTGCCCTGAACTTTGTGGCTGATAGGCACAATGAAGCTTTCGATCAATATTAAGGACCTTGGCCATCAATTGGGATACCTTGGCCGTGAAGGCCGGGCCATTGTCAGACCCCAGGGTATGGGGGAGGCCAAATCAGGGGACAAGCTCCTGTAACAGCTTTTGTTGACTATTGTAGTTGTCTCTCCTTTAGTAGGGAAGGTTTTATCCATCCTGAGTAAGTATCTACCCAAACCAACAGGTACCTATAACTGTGGCTGGGCTTGACTTCAGTAAAATCCAATTCCCAAAATTTCCTGGGATACTCACCTTGGCGCCAATTCCCTCGCTTCCAAGTGTTGTCTTGGCATTTACCTGGGTGCATGTCTGGCAGTGAGCATAAACATCCTGGACCATGGCAGCCAGCTTAGGAGTTGAGAACCTGGAACTTATCAATTGTCTGAGTTTCTTTTCTCCAAGATGAGTAAACTGATGTATCTGTTGAATTAGCTGTCGGCCAAAAGCCTGAGGCAAGCAAACTCAGCCATTGGGATGGCTCCACCATCCAATTTTATCTTGTATAGCTCCCACCTAGTCATTTTGTTTTTTCTCCTCTGATGAATAATGTGGCTTAGCCAGAGGCACATTTGTCCCTTCCGAGCTTAGGCCGAGGAGGTCTCTCTGGCTTAAGTCCCCCAGCCTGTTTACTTGTCTCATAGTTTTTGAGGGTGGCAATAGTAACTTTTCCTAGCCACTTGGCAACTGCCTCTTCCAGGGAGTCCTGGTTGTCAAAAACCTTTTGTGCTATACTTAGGAGCTCGGACCTGTTCTTTCCCTCAAACCCTTCCAATCTCTGAAGTTCCTTTCTAATATCTGGGGCCAACTGTGACACGAAACCCAGATTTATCGTGGCTGAATTTTCTGGAGCATCAGGATTAATGGGTGCATAGACCTGATATGCCCCTAGGAGGCACTCCAGGAAAGCTGCAGGGGACTCGTTTTATCCTGTTTTACCTCACTCACCTTCATCAGATCCTAGCTGCTTGGCAGAGTCACTGCAAAAGGTGCTGGTGGTAACTGTCCAGGTCTCTCCTACCAGCATCAGTGTTGGGGTCCCAGTCCAGTTAGCAGGTCAGCACCTCAGCCTCTGCTTGCTGCAGATAAGCCAGAGTTCCAGGACCATATGGGATTGGTCCCAGGGCTGCCTTAATGGCCTGTTGAAAAATCTGGTCCTGCTCCTCTGTAGTGAAGAGGGTGTGGAGCAGCTGTTGGCAGTCATCCCAGGTGGGTTGATGAGTATGGAAAACAGACTCTAGAAGATGAATTAAAGCCTGGAGTTTTTCTGAAAAAGGAGCAACTTGATATTTTTAAATTATAAAGGTCTCTAGTAGTAAAGGGAACATAAGCAAATCCACCACCTGGCTTGACCTGTTTTAAAGGAAGGACTGTGAACGTTACCTGACTAGTTGTCCCTTGTGACTCATAAGTTTGTCCCAATCAGGTATGAGGGGGAGAAAGGGGGTCAGATGGTGCAGGTGAGGCAGAGGGATTAGTGGGGGGAGAAGCAGAAGGATAGTCAGGATCTTTTTCAGGTTTTTCGTCCTGGGCCTGATATGGGGGTGGACAAGGTCGGAAGTCATCCTCATCCCACAGAGCCTGGAAAACCTTATGTTTTGAAAGGTGCTTAGTGTCAAAAACATCCGTTGAGTCTCGGTAAGTCTCCTATCAGAGAAAATGATGATGGACCTTATCTTTACTAAACCTAGATGACCTAATTCCCTGACAGATGAGGAAAGGGAGGTCTTTTACCAAGTCTATTTACATATCAATATAAAGGAACTGATCAGGGTTACAGGGCCCTCCCTTTCCTGTAAACCAATTCCAAACCTGTTGGGTAGTCTGAATGTTAAAATTTCCCACACTTGGCCATCCCATCCTGAATGATGGCCACTCTAATTTGCACAAGGTCTGGAGTTTTCCTTTTGAGAACTTGATGCCGTATTCATCTGCTTTCTGCAAAGTATAAATTTGAGAGAAATGATGTAAAACAAAATTAGGGGGGGATTGATGGGGTAGATAATCCGGATCCCATGGCTCATTGTAGAACAAAAAAGCAAAAGGCACACAGAGTAAACTGACAGACAACAGCTGTTGTCTAACAGGTACACAGAAATTTAGACAGACTATATCCCTGGGCGCCGAAGGGATAAACTGACCAGAAGGCTTCCCACTGTCCTGATGAAGCCCTGGGCAGAGGGAATTACTGTCATGTCTGACTTCCCTTTCACTCTCTTTAGGATCCTCTGACTGAGAATCATAAGATTCTTACCTGACCTCCAGAGGTTTTCCAGATAAACTCCTCTCAGGCTGGCTGGAATGACCTGAATCCTCCCCTTGAGACCTGAGCCCCCAGGGCCCTGATAAAATGGTCAGGGTGGCCTCTCTGGGCTTCTCTTGGCCCATGACAGCCTGAGACAGGGGCTGTCCACCGAACAGAAGTCACCGAGTGATGGTGATCTCTCTGGGGCCTCCAAAAATGTTGTGCCAAGCGAGCCGGTAGATCACTAAACACTGAGACAAACGACAAAGTTAAAACTGAAAGGAGTTTATTCACATGCGTGGACTCTACCCTCTAGTAGAGTGAAGCCCTGCGTCTGGGAACAGCACAGCTTTTATAGGTTGTTATTTAAAGAAGTTCAGGGTGTGTGTGGGGGGTGTCAACATGTTTTCTTAACCAGTTGCAAAATATTTTTCACAACTCAGCTATCTTGCTATCTTGTCAGGCTAGGTCATTTTGTGGTTAGAGGGAGGCACCAGGCACCAACCTTTTCCAAGAAGTGATGAAGCAAGTTTACAGAACTAGAGCGAGTGGTTACAAAAATGAGGGGAATTTCAGCACTCTGTAAGAGGACGGGTACAAAGGGAGTTCATCTACAGGCCAAGATGGCATATTTTAGATTCATCTTGGTCTCATAGAAGTATTTTTAAAATTTCTGATTTCCAGAAAGTAATTCTTTCATTATCTGTTATATAATTTCACTCCTGATTTTTTTAACTCTGGGTGATTCTATTTTTATTTATTTCACTTTAAAATGTGTTGAATACTTTCAACATGGTAAGAAGTAGGCCAGGAACTCTGCTTAGTAGCAAGGAATCAAAGGTGAATGTAACATATCCTCCACTTGTAAGTGTTCCTTCTAAAAATTAAAGTGTTATGTATGAAATTTCAGACAGAGAAAAGTGCTGTAATTCAGGCTCCTGTGTATTTTGGCCCATGGGATACATTAAAGGAATTGAGGGAGAGGGAAAAGGTGGCAAGAGAATGAATGAGGCAGGTCACTATCCTCCTATGAGGGGTTCTACATGAGTAGGGTTTGGATTTCTCCCTGAAGGCAATAGAAGATTGCTGAATGCTTTGCTGTTGTTTTATTCAAGAAAGGGATCCATAGGAACAAATTCAACTTTTAGAAATTTCCCTCCAGCAGCCCTATGGAAGATTGATTGTCCTGGATTGAGGTAATTACCAAAGTTTAAGTGAGAGATGGTGAGAAACTACAGAGAGTAGGAAGAGAAAGGAAGACAGCATTTCAGAGAAATATCTTAAAGTTTTCTACATCTGCAATACACAGAACAGGACAGCAAGTCTTGGTGACAAATCAAATATACCATGTAGGGAGTAAAGGTCAAGAAGGAAAGGAAGAGAACTTTTAGAACGTTTAGTCCTCTTCAGCTGGAGTCATAACTAATACAACTCCTAAGGAGACAGCAACTTTTGCACTTGTATTAATCTTACAAGGTTCAGAATACATTTTATTTCCCCAGTCAACTGCTCTAAGGTCCTAGTCTCTCTGTTCCCATATATAAAGCAACTTGTCCATGTTTTTGTGAAATCATTTTCAATATGCAAGTAAAAGGGCCACCTCCCCTTTCCACAGTACCAAAGGAGAAAACTTTTAGAAGACAGGAAGCTATTTACCTGGGTATTTCAACTGCTTAATTTAGGATTTCAGTGTTACTCATAAAACAGTCACTACTATTGAAAAAATTTATGTAGGGAATTATGCATGGGGGGCAGGGGAATTAGCTCAGTGGTTTCTCCATCTGCTGCTCAAGTGCAAGAACCCAAGTTCAATCCCTCGTACTAAAAAAGAAAGGGTGGTGGGGGGGAATTATGCATAACTATTGATTCAGACAACTTACAAAAATTAAATGGGACAAAAAAAAAAAGACAAGCAGAAAAAAAAAAAGAATTTGCTAGAGAGCAGAACCATTTCACTTCATGATCAGGCTCATCCATAGATAATTTTGTTCTTAAGACTCTATTCTGTTCCCGTAGTGACCTTTCAAATCAGTAAATCTGCTCAGATCATTTCCTTTGTAAGCGCCTATTTACAGGTCTCCATCTTCCTACAGGAAAGCCAACTGCCTCAGCAGAGTTACAAAGGCAGTTGAGATCTGGTGAGCACTTATACCTACAAGCTGCCTAAACTCATCACCAGTAAAGTTTTCACACATGTCATTTGATTAACTACACCAAAATGCTTGCATTTTTCTCACAAATCTTGTTTATTGAATCTTTGATATTTTGAACATGTGATTTTCCCAAGCCACAGATTTTCATTTATCTTTCATGTTTCAGTCCAAATATCACTCCCGGGTGGAAGATTTCCCCATCACTGCTTGCAGGAGACCTGCTTTTCTGCTCCATAATGTACCTTTATTCTAACATTATTACATTAGACCATTACTCCCTCATTGGTAACTATGAGCTCCACCTCATTCCTGTGACAGTAAATGTTACAAAGTTGAAACTTCATGATCATCATTGACTGAACAGGAAAAAATATTTTGACACCTCTAGGATTCCATTCTGATATAGATGTTAGATTTGATTCTTCTATCTTATTAATAGGAACTAAAATATTTGAAGTAAAAGACTCAAAAAGTAGAAAAAGATAAAGAAGTTATTAAGTAGGATCCCTTCTCACAATTTCATCTGCTGGGATCATAGAAAATACTAATAAGTGCATTTATTAAGTTCATTAAACAACATAAAAGAATCTAACAGATACTCTCCTGAAGATTTAAAGGAGGTAATTCTTTAAATTTAAGTGCAGTCATTTTGTTTCTTAAACGAGAGAAAAGCAATGCATTGTGTAAGTCAGAACTGTAGAAATACATGAACATTGTATTTCCAAATAGATTGTTGAATTTCTAAATATTTTGTGATTGTTTTAGATATATTTTGGCTTCTGATTTCCATAATAGCATTGTGGGATTAAAAATATACTTGCATTGTTTCAATTCTTCTAAATTAAGTTTATTACATTATCCATGATATAATCTATTTAATGCAGGTCCCACATACACATGAAAATAATGTGAATTAAAGGAAAGAAGTGAAAAGAAAAAAAATATGAGAAAAGGAAAAAAATGGAAACAAAGTCTTTGTAAATAGGGAAGGGTGGAGGGGGTGAAAGAAGGGCAGGGAATGGGGAAAAAATAAGAACCAAGATACATCAGGTACAGGTACAAGATCCCAATGATAAATGTAACTCTACTGTATACCTAAAGTGTACCAATAAATAAACAATAAAAACAGAAAATAATGTGAATTATGCAGTTGCTGAATATACTTTTAAGTTGATTGATGGCACCATTCAAGTGCTCTGTACTCTTGCTTGTTTTCTGCATAGTTGCTTACTGATTAACATTCATAGGGATGTTGACGTCTTCAGGCATCATTTTGAACTTTTTCTCTTTGAAGTTCTATCAGTTTTTTTTAAAGAATTTTAAACTCTGTCATTAGGGACACATATACAGCATGTCCTATTGTCATGTCTTGTTGAAAGATTGACTCTTTTCATCTGTATTCTGATCCTTATATACAATTTTTATCATTTGTAATTCTAATATCTACTTTGCCTGATATTATTGGTATCATTCTCACATTCTTTGAATCACTGTTATCACAATTTTTATACTCCTTTATATAATTATGTTTAAAATATGCTTATTATACATTATACAGTTGGGCCTTATATTCTATATTTTGATTTTTGTTTTAATTCAATCTTGCAATATTTGTCTTTTTATCATGTTCTTGCATATATTAGGCAGTTTATCTACTATTGAGCTATATTCTCTTGAAGTGGTCCTTTTAGTCCATTTACATTTAAGATAATTATTCATATGGTTAGATTAAATTTACCTTTCATCATTAGATTACTGTTTGTTCCCTGTTTTGGCATCATTGGTTGTCATTTTGGTGTTGTTCCTGTACTGTCTCTTTTATGACTTTTCTTAGATTACTGGAATATATTTAATCCATTCATGTTTTTTGGCTGTTGTTATTTTCAGCTATATATTCCTAGGCCTCCCTAGGAATTAAAATATATAAACATAACTTTCATAATCTATATAGAATTAACATTTATATCACTTCACATAAAATGTAGATAACTTACTACTTATAAGTTTCTTTATTTTAGGGCCCCTCCTTTCATGGAGTGGTTATCATGTGGTACACTTACATACTTTGAAAATACCATCAGAGATTTTTCTATTTCTTGCTTTCAAAACTTATACATGTTTTAGCGAATTTAAGTGAGAAAACAATCTATTTTATTGACCTAAATATTTGCATTTCTGGATAATCTTGTAATCCCCAGGGTTTAAAATATTGCTGTTATTATTATTACTATTTTTGTCTAAGGAATTGTATTTATCTTTTTGTATTTATCTTTTTCTTTAATGGCAAAGAAATCTGACTTTCTATTTAACAATACTTGTGTTTTGCTGTCATTTTTCAGGTATATCTTCAGTATGTATAGAAACCAACAATAAAAGAATCTGCAATAGTTTGTTTTCTTTTCTTTTTTTTAAATTCTTTTATTGGTACATTGTAGGTATACAACACAATTACATTTCTCATTGGGAATTGTATCTTTACATAATGCATCTTGGTTCTTATTTTTTCCCCATTCCTAGCCCTCCCTTCACACCCTCCACCCTTCCCTATTTA
>NW_004624837.1:5529262-5541711 GCF_000247695.1 Heterocephalus glaber | reverse complement strand
GCTGCTGGTTTTATTTCTCATGTTCCCTTATAATTTTGAAGCAATTTTTCTTTTCCTGGTCACTAATTGCAATCTTGTCTTCTATATCTGAAATTCTGTCCTCACATTGGCTCATTCTGCTGTGTAGACTTTCAATGGAGTTTTTCAGGTCCCTTTGGGGTTGCTGTAGGTGATCTGGAAGTCTGGTTTTGAGACTTATTTACATGTTTTCTCATTTTGACTGGGGTGGGGGGCTGTTTCTGCCTGCACAGATTACCTCCTCTGAGCTGGGAGAGATGGTACAGGGGCCAGGAGCAGCAGTAGGGATGGTGGTCCCAAAGTCCTTTCCGGTGGGCTGGGAGCAGCTGGAGGATGGTGGCTGGGAAGACCCTTCCTCTGTACTAGGAACAGTAGAATAGTGGCCCAGAAGCCCCTTCCTCTGGGCCAGGAGTGGTGGGACAGAAGGTGGCCCAAAAGCCCTTTCCTCTGTGCTGGGATCAGCAGGAAGGATGGTGACCTGGAAGCCCCTTCCTCTAGACCAGAAACAGTGGGACAGCAGCTCAGAAGGCTCTACCTCTGGGCCAGGTCCAGTGGGACTCAGTACCGTGGTCTGGTGGTCTAGTGTCCTCTGCATCTTTGTAGTGTGGAACCAGGTGGCTGCCTGTCTGCAGTGGGGTGATTCGGAATCTTCCTCATGACTTGGGACCACAGTAGGGCATCCACAGATCTGCCTGTCTGCAGTGGGGTGATTCAGTGTCTTCAGTGTGACTTGGGACCTGTTTGTTTTCATTATTATTATATCATGAATATATTCTTCTGTCTTTTGGTTTTATGTAATAAATAATTTTTTCTATTTGCCTAAAATAGTTTTGGTTTAATATTTAGATTTAAATAGTTTGAATAGGGTGAATTTAGATATATAGTCAGGAGTGGTGTAATAGCTGGATAATTAGGAACCTTCATACTATTATCCATAATGTCTGTACTAGTTTACATTCCTGTTAACAGTGTATGAGAATTCCTTTTTCTCTGCACCCTAGCCTGCATTTTGTTGTTTGTTTAATTGATTCATTGTCTGGATAATAGCTATTCTAACTAGGATAAATATATAGAGATCTAAAAAACTGAACAATTAAGAGCAAGAGAACGAATAAAACTAGGCAAATCATCTGAATTCATACCCCTCATACAGTAAATACAAATAATCATTTACTTTTAATTGGTTCTTTCCTTGGGAATTGTTAAAATATGATTAATTCTTCAATAATGCTGAATATTAGTTGATAGAAATTTGGAATATTATAACATGAGATTCTGCATTCAATTAAAATCCCCTGGAGATCTTTTTGGTTTTTGTTTGATCTGGTTTTCTTTGGTTTGTTTGTTTTAGCACTCAGTCATCAAATTAGGTTTATATGAGTGATATGACTGCATTCTACTCTCTGTAATTCCAGTGTCAGCCTAATTATCAAAGCCATGGCAGTATTATTCTGGCCAACTCAAGCATACGAACCAGTTGCTAGATTTCACCTGGAATTTCATATAGATTATATATAGATTCTTGATGCTTTTGATGTATTTATTTAGCATAATGCATATAGCTTAGTGATGAATCCATGAATTTCATTTATACTCTTTTCTCCAGCTCTCAGTACCAGTGATGTTAATTTTTGACATTCTGACAATTTTACCAAGGTATTATACCCACCTCAATGATGTTTGTATTTCCTATAACTTAGTTCAACCTGAGTAGTAAATAATAGATTGTATGAGTGCATGGCTGCATTGCACGCAAGCATGCATGTGTGTGGAAAGAGAGACAGAGAGAGAGAGAGACAGAGACAAAGAGAGATGTTTCTTTAATGGACTCCAAAGGAAAAAGGTCTCTTTTTTCCAGTTTCTGTGGTGAAAGTGCAGGATTTTTTTTTCCAGAGTATTTTAGGTACCTACTAGATCACTAATCTCTACATCATTAGTGCAGGTCTGAGTCTAAATAAGAACGGATGAGAGGAAAAAAATGAAAGACAAGAATCATCACTATGTTGGTCCTTTTTTTTATTCAGTGGGAGAGATAGGGTGATATGTATTTATTCTATCTTATCCAGTTCTGAAGTCCTCCCATATATTTCAATAGGGAAATTCTTACTTTGTGCTGTTTGACACTAGGCTGTAAAGGAGACAAGCATTGAAAGTTGAACCATTAATAAACAATTATATTTAATCCAGGTGAAAGACAGTTACAGCTTAATGGAAACAGCAGAAAATAGTGGAATTACGGATATATTTCTAAGGTAAATCAGTGGAATTTCTTAAGAAATTGATAGTATTGTGTATAAGAAGAAACTTTAAAAAAGGTGATATGTTACTTTGGGCTGTGCTAGCTTGTAGTAAACAAACAAGTATAACTAAAAATCAACTAAAAATACTGGTGATTTTTTTTTTTACAAAGATGTTTATGTATAAAGACAAAGTATATTGCATCCATGTAATGGTATGCTAGGTAGTCATAAAAGGAGTGAGAGAGAACAAATTTGTATGGATATGAAAATATTTCCAAGATATATTGCTAATTCAAAAAATCAATCTGCAGTAAGTTGTGTAGACTGTCTATGTATGAAAAGGGAAAATAATATATATAGGTGTTTGCTTGTATATACAGAAAGGGAAAAACAGCCAGTTGATGGGAGAAAGAGAATTTTTTCACTGTGTATTATTTTACCATTTTTGATTCATGTGTATGTATACATACTTAAAACTTAAACTTTTAAAAAAAGTTTAGTTACAGTTTTAGCTTTCACTTTTCATCAAGATCTTGGCAGAGTCAAACACTTAATGCATATAAAATTAAGTAAGATACATGCAGATCTTTGGTTTAAAAAAATCAGTGATAGAATCAATTATTTTGGCTGTTTAGCGCAAATCCTTAATATAACAAAACCTTAATAAAAGCAATTTGCTTTAATAAAATCTGTAGCAGTTATTAAATACTCAAAAGTGCAAAATCCAGTGTTATAATATAACTAAATTATTACTAATTTACTTAAACTTTTCTTTTTCTCATGATTTTTGTACATTCATTATAAAAAAAATTACAGAAAACTCAAAATAGTCCATTTATCCTAGTGAAACACTTTCATGTATTAAAATGTGTTATGCCTCTTTAATTTTTGACCATGTAAATTTGTTTTTGCTGACATAGTTTTAACCCAGTTTTTCTACATAGAAAATTAATTTCCCATATAGCACTCTTAATTTAAACGTTGGCATCAAATGATTTTTATCTTTTGGTATCTTTTACCCTACTCAGATATTTGGGTTATTGAGCATACTCATCATTAAAATTATTATTTAAATGAACATCCTAATCCACAAAGCTATATCCTTTATTTGATTTAATTCATCAGGATTAATTACCAGAAATAAAATTTTTGAGTGAACAGATCTGCATATTTGTAGTTCTTGGTACTTTTTCATTAGCTGTATATTAATGTTATCTTACTGGCAATAATTACATTATGATAACAGGATTATATATGATTGCATTTTAGTTTTATATTTCTATTTATTTTGTTAAAATTGAGAAATATGTTCAAAAATGTTTCCTGTAATTTTTTTCTATCTCAGGAAAGATAAATTGTTCTTGATTATCTATACATCATCTCTCATTGACAAAAATTTCAATCTATAAACATATATTAGGGGCCTTTTCTGCTGATTATTTATAAAGCACAAATGAAAAGAATACCAGGTATTGTTAAATATTAACAGTTAACCATGTCTTACAAGACGTTCTTAGAAGAAAAAGAAGAGTAGTAGGCAAATTTGATTAGTTTGGAACTAAGCAACTTCTATAGGCCAGTGGTTACAATCTCATTGGTACAAAGGCATTTCTCAATGTTAACTGCTGATGTGGATTAGAGAAGGGTTTGGTTATCATTCTTGTTGAACTGTGAATGTTTCACTAAACATTGGTTACCCAATGACAACAAAAAATTTTCCACCAAAAATATCCAAGCTTTTATTTGTTTATGAAAGTAGAGGGAGAATGTAGAGAAAGCTATATATCTATATGTACATATATAGATATATAGAGTTATATTTCTTGTATGTATAACTCCAAAATCAGAAGGTTTTATTAATTTGAACTGAAAGTACTTTGCCCCAATTAAAAATATCCTGTTTTAAAAAATAATGCTAAATATTGCTGACTAGGAAATGTGTGGATCATACTTACTGTTGCCTTAGGAGTTGTCCTGAGTCTCTGTAAATTGGCTCATTTTTATAAATGAACGACAAATTTAAATGTTATCCATGCATTTTTCCAGAACTACAAGAAAATGTGTGTTCATGTGAAGTGACAAGTAGTTAAGATTGAGAACACCTAATAAATTTATTGACAGCACTATCAAGGAAAGGATTATGGATAATTGGCAATGTATACTCATAGAACTCAGTCAATTGGGTTTGTTCCATGGTGTACAGAGATAGACTCTGTTATGCAAAGAACTAGAAGACATATGTATGTCTTTGTGTGGTTAATATTTCTCCATAAGTCCTGAATTCAGTAATCAAGTACTACAAACTTCATAATTAAGCTTGATATGGTAGTATTTTTAAAATACACCATGCATAATACAAAAATTGAGGATATCTTCTAATGAGAGAATTAAAATCATTTTAAGTAGCGAATCTTTGTTAATTTGTTCTTTGTTAATAACAATGTCTCTCAACAAGTTAATGGATAAATATATTGCAGTTGATTAACTTCAGTGGATGAACTATCCAGTAACTATTTCTCTCTCTCCCTTTCCATATAAATACATATGTAAATAGTATGTATATGTAATATGTAAATATTACAGCATTAATGATGAATATATGCAAATATTTACGCACATATATATATGTAAATAGTTGTCCAAATAGTCAAAAGCTAAGTAGAAGCAAGCTATGAATTTTCTAGAACAAATATATAACATAATTAATACAATGGGCAGCAAACTCCTCTAATCTTCAAATCTTTAAATCTCGTCTTTGGTCTTTTTTTATGTCAATTTTCCCCTCTTGCCTCTACACAAACACACACACACACACACACACACTCAGAAGAATGAAAAGTATATTATTGTCTATTTTAACAGTTAATTGAAGTGACATTTTTGTCAACTAAGTTATTTACATTTATATCTGTTGAAACCTGTGGATACTTCTCACACCTTCAAAAGAAACTATGGGGAGAGGATTTTATTTGACTGTATTGTCAACAGCATTTTGCAAAAATGTTAAAAGTACTTCAAAAGTCAGTTCTATTTTTTTGCCATAGGCATACTTTATTCTTTGGATTAACAAAACTGTCATAGAGTAAAGAAGTAGTCTGGCTCTTCAGGGCCTTACCTAATCAATTTAAAATAAATTCTCTTTTGACAGAAGAGTCCCTGAAGAAAAGTTAAAACTAAGTACAAATATATAAACAGTTTCCTTTCAAATTTTTCACTCCTGATACTTGGGATATAACATCTTCCTTATGAGTTTATTAAGAGCACCCAAACCCTTCTTAACTGCTTCTTTTGTATTTCACTCTATTAACTTTTCCTAAGGAAATGCCCTTTGAAATTTAAACATCAGGCCACCATGGGAGTTAAATTTGAAACTCTGCCACATTCTCTTCATTGTGCTAGACAATTCTCTTTTCAGTTTAGAACTAGGAACATAAATATTAATCAAAGAGACAGGTAAAAAAATGGCAAAACCGCCAAACTTCTACTGATTCAGGTCATCCCTGTGTGGATTCATTGTTTGGTGTAAAAAAAGAATAGCCAAAGAGCAGGGACTCACTCCCAAGTAAGTATATAAACATAAAATAAATTGGCTTAATTTTAGTAGCTTTTGACATCAGGGATTCACAGAGACTCCATGAAAAGTGCAGAAGAGGATTTTTGGAAAAGACAGATGATAAATAGAGGTCTAATCAGATTGCTGATGGAAATATACTTGGGGAGAGCATAAGACATTGTACTGCTTCTTTATATATTCTTTATACATAAAGGTTTGTGATTTGGGCCTAGCAGGCTTGTGTTTGGGGTTGCCACAAAAATCAAAGTATGATCAGAACTACAACAAATGTTTAAATTACCACAAAAATTATTACAGTAAAAGACACAAAGTCATCAATCCACATCAAAGTATTCTCCTTCTCTTTAAACACACATCCTATCTTTGTTGCCACTTTCTGAAGTAGGTTTGGAAGTCTTTTTTTGTGAGTGTCTTTAGTAGTGCTGTCATGGTTGTTGCCTCATTGTACTGAATTAGTTCAAAATATTCACCTTTCATAGTCATTTTGACTTTGCAAATGAGACAGGTATCACAAGGTACCAGATCAAATGAATAAGATGGATGAGGATACATCATAATATTATTTATGATACTACCCTTCTTTTGTATGACACTCAATGCCAGCATTTATAGTATTTTTTGATCATATGTAATGACACTCATGAAAGAAAACTTCCAGAACTGCTACAGAAAGTGGGAAAAAAAAAATGGGATAAGTTTGTGCTCAAGTGAGGGGGAGTATTTGGGAGAAGAATAATGGCAACCCATCCTTTACAATAAATTTTAAAAATTTAAATATTCATGATTTTTGTATTATTGTTTTACTGGTCAATTTTTAGCATTTTAGCCATAAATCTTATTTTAATATGGGATTCTCTTAGAATTTCAAGCAAAGAGATTTAAAGGAGAACATGTAATTAAAAGTAATTTTGCCAAAAGCTTCCTCAGACAGGGTCAGTAAAAACAACAGATTAGTTTCGTGGTAGAGAAAAGTTAAGCACAGCATGGTTTCACATGCTTGTAATCTTCAGTACTCAGAGTTTGAGACATGAGAATCCCATATTCCAGCCCAGGCTGGGTAAATTAGTGATTTAGACCTTTTCTCAAGATAAATAAGAAAACTCAGTGCAAAGCCTTGGGTTCACTTCCCCAAAACTGAAAGAGAGATAGGGATGATGAGGGAATATTCTTTATTTTTTAAATTTACCTACTAACAGGTGAATGTCTTGTTTGAAATGCCAAACTTGAATATATCTAAAAATCTACTTTTCACAGTTTCACTTCTGAAAGGTGTTTCTAATAAAATGTAGTTAATTGGTACATACCAAAAACAACTGTTTTTTTGAGCTTTGTAGTGAGTATAGGTCATTTCACCCTGATTTCTTCCTGTTTTCTGCTTCCTGGAACCTATAAAGTTTGCCTGGAACCAACATAAGAAATATTTTAAAGATCCTGAAGGTAGAAACATCACAAACCAAAAAAGAAACTGGATCCTTGATGGCCAAAGTAACTATGGACTTCCTATCTCAATCTCATTTTATTCATTTTATTAACTATTAGTATTATACTTTTGTGTTATTTATCTTTAGATCTTGTCTAATAAATACAATTACCATAAAGAAAACTTAAGTACACTCTATGTGGAACACTATTTTGGTAATTTTAGATCATAGCTTTCACTGGCTGATTTTTAGAAATCACTCAGTAGCAATGCATAGCTTGCTGCCAAGTAAAATGTCTGTTCATTAAATATTTAATGATACAAAGAATAACTAAAGAAACTGAAAATCAAAAAACCAGCTCTATAAAGTATTCTGAAGTTCATTGTAGAAAAAGATAATGAAAACTACAATTCCAAGAACACCAATAGAAAGAAACTACCAGGCAAGGCAACCAACTGAACAGAAGAGAAAGACAGGCAGCCCACAACAGGAAATAATATGACAAGGATAAGCCAACACATAGCAGTTATAACCACAAAGGTAAATGGTGTCAATTCACTGATCAAAAGAAACAGATTGGAAGAATGAGTCAAGAAACAGTATTTATCAATATGCTACTTTCAAGAAATACATTTCACTCAAAAAGAAATTAATAGACTGAAAGAAAATGGAAAGATTTCCATGCTCTTGAGTGGGAAGAACCAACATAGTAAAAATGGCCATACTTCCAAAATTGTTATACATATCTAATGCAATGCCAATCAAAATGCCATCAGCATACATCACAGAAGCAAAGAAAACATCGCTAAAATTCATTTGGAACCAGAAGAGACCTGGAATAGCAAAAACAGTTCTGGACAACAAAGGCAAGGCAGGGGGCATCAAAATAAAAACTTAAAACTATACTATGCTGGGGATTTAGCTCAGTGGTTCCGCACCTGCTTCGCAAGCGCAAGGTCCAGAGTTCAATCTCTGGTACCAACCCCCTCCCCCCAAAAAGAAATTATACTATGGAATTACTGTGATAAAAACAGCATGGTAGGGCTGGGGATTTAGCTCAGTGGTGCTGCCACTTGAATCCTAAGTGCAAGATCCCAAGTTTAATCCCAGGTACCCCCCTCAAAAAAACCCCAGCATGGTGGCAAAACAAACAAACAAACAAGCAAACTGGAACTGAGGATCAATGAAAGAGACTAGAAGATACAGAAACAACTCCAAACATATTCAGACAACTTATCTTTGACAAAGGGACCAAACACATTCACTGGAAGAAAGATAGTCTCTTCAATAAATGGTGCTGGCAAAACTGATTCTTTACATGCTGAAGACTGATACTAAACTCATGTCTCTCATCACTAAACTAAAATAAATGTGGATCAAAATAGTAAATCTCCTGGAACATAGAATAGGTAGTATATTTGGGGACATAGGCAAAGACTACATGAACAAAACTCAGACTGCATGGGAAATAATGCAAACAATCAACAACTGAGATCTCAACCTATTAAAAAGCTTTCTAAAATTAATTTTGTTGGTATATTTTTTCTATACAATATAATGACATTCATCATTGGAAATTTGTACCATTATATAATCTATCTTGGTTCTTATTTTTTTCCCCATTCCCCTGCCCTCCTTTCAACCCTTCCACCCCTCCCTATTTACAAAGAATTTGTTTCCATTTTTTAATTTTCTCATATTAATTCCATTCTCTTCTTTCCTTTCCCCTCCCTCACCCACTTCCCCTTCCCCTTTGTCCCATTTCTTCAAACAAAATCACCCACAGAGTTAAGAGACAGGCCACAGAGTAGGAAAAATATTTTAGCTGGTTGTTCCTCAGACAAAAGACTAATACATAGAACATACAAAGAATTAAAAAAACTGACCTCCCAAATTTAATGATCCAATATACAAAAATGAGCAAATTAAATGAACAGACACTTCTCAGATGAGGAAGTACAAACAAAAAATAAATATATAAAAAATGTTGAACATACTGGTCATTGGAGAGATTCAAATTAAAACAACACAGATTCCACCTCATTCCAGAAAGAATGGCTATTATCAGGAAATCCATCAACAGCAAGTACTGGTAGGGCCATGGGAAAAAGGAACCTTTCCCCACTGTTGGTGGTAGTACAGACTGGTGCAACCACTGTGGATAACAGTGTGGCAATTCCTCAAGAAAACTAGGATTAGAGGCTCCATTTCACCCAGCTTTTCCCTTTTTGGATATCTCCCCAAAAGACTTTAAAGCATCATATCACAACAATATATGCACACTCATGTTTATAGTGACACAGTTTGTAATAGCTAAATCTTGGAAACAACCCAAATGCCCATCAACTGATGAAAGGATGAAAAAAATGGGTTTATTTATAGCTAAATGTATGCAACTTGAGACTATAGTCTTAAGTGAAATAAATTGGACACACATATGTAAATAACACATTGTCTCTCTGGAGTGAGAAACTGAAAAGATAAATAAGGACAAAAATTTATAATAGATAATGTAGAAGAGGAAGAAATGGTTCAAAAGGAAAAGGGGACTAGGGAGGGAGGAGGGTGAAAGAAGAAAGGCAAAAGGAAAAAAAATGATTACAGAAGGAAAAAAATGGAAATAAAGCTTTTGTAGATAAGGAGGGAAAGGGGTTGAAGGGAAGGGAGGGGAATGGGAAAAGAAAGGAGAATCAAGATATATCATATACAGGTACAAATTCTCTATGATGAGTGTGATTATTATGTATTTCTAAACTGGAGAGAGGTTTTGTACTATTAGATCCTTCTTTCTCTGATTTGAATGTGTGCCCATCAAAATTCAGGTGCTGTCATTGTGATGTTGGTAAAGATGGACCTTTTAGGAGGTGATTAAGCCATGAGAGAAGCTTCCTGTGACTGGGATTAAGGATCTTGTAAAAGGGGCTTCAGGTGGTATAAGCCTTTTTACTCTTCTTTCTCCATGTGAAGAGAGAGTGACTCCCCTCATTCCACCTCCATGAGCCATCTTGGAGGCAAAGAGTAGCATTTACTACCACTGCTGGCTTGATCTCAATCTTCAACTTACCATCCTCCAGAAATGTAAGAAATGAATTTCTGTTCTTTATATATTGCCAATTAGACATTCTCTTAGAACAGCACAAAAGAACTAAGAAGTCCATGTTCTGGGAGGTCACAGAAACTCACCTTCCTGCAGTGTTGTTTAACTAGATATGAAGGTTAAGTGGGATGTAAGGAGGTAAAGTGAAAGTAAAAACATGTACAAAGATACAGTCGAACAAACTTGATAGAAGGTCAAAAGTCTGAAATATTTAGACTGGTATGAAGTGAAAGTAACAAAAACAGTAACAATTATAAACAGCACAAATCTCTTATGGACAGCTGACCAGTACATCAAACAATCTTTTAAAAATTGTATTAAAATGTAATATATATATATACAAAAAAGTCCACAAATTTTGGATTTAGTGAATTACCACAAAAAAGTGAATTTTGGATTTAGGGAATTACCACAACCATTATCAATATTGCTACAATATTGCTAACAACTCAAAAGAAATTTGTCAATAATTATTATATTACCACTCTCCCCAAAGTTGATTAATAATCTAACTTCTAATTCTTATATTAGTTTTGCTTGTTTAATTTTATATAAATGGATGTCTGTTTACTAACCTATACTTTGACTAGTGACTTATTTTGCTCCACATTATATTTGTAATTTGCCCATATTGCTCACAACACTAGTCAGTATTTCATTCCTATATGATATTCTATTATTTATTCATTTATTTATCAATGGATATATAGCATAATATATTTTCACATACATGCATACATTGCTAGAGTATATGCAAAGAAGTGAAAATTGGTAATGCATATATACATTTTAACCAAAAGTTCACCAAAGTGGTTGAGTTAATACACTTTACTTCAAGTATTACATATAAATTTCAGTTGCTTCCCAGCCTTGCAAAACTTGATATTGTTCATTTTCTTAAATATAAGCATTCTGTAGGTTGTGCAATCGTAACTCACAGTGGTAGTATTTGTCTTCCAAGAATGAAAAGCTTACTAATTTTCTTGTCACTTTTCTAGCTGTTAGGAAAAAATATCTAACACACTTTAAAGGAAAAAAAGTGGAAAACATATTTTATCTGTGTTTAATACAAGGTCACATAGAAGATCGAGTAATATATTTGATTGGGAAGTTGAAGATAAAACACCACTATTATAAATTTTTTTAACTAAATTATATTTTGTTTTCAAGGAGGCAAATATATTGTTAATTCTTTAAAATCTATCTGAAATATTTTTTACAAAGCTACTTTGATTTTATCCTATTTGGGCTTTCTTTTCTAAAATAGTTTCTTCTGCTACTGGCTTTCAATTCTTTGATTCTCTGGTATCTCCTTCATTTGCAGGAGCCCACTCAGAGCTTTGCTGAGAAGTGTTTTACTTAAAACTTTTTCTGTGCAAGTTAAATGCACAGATTCTGGAGCCAGAAGGCCTGGTTTGCATCCACATTCCTCCACGTGTTGTCACTTGAACATACTGTTTAACCTTCAAATATTTCAGTTTTCTCATTTTTAAAAATGAGAACAACAGGAACTATTTCATAGGGCTGTTTTCAGGAATGAGGTGATATATATACATTGCATAAAGCAGTGTCTGACAAATGTACTCAAATAGGTTTAGCTATTTTTCTTAACATTTTAGTATATATGGAAGATATATTTTACTCCTCTGATTTGCTTGAGTACACAAAACTCCCTTATAGAACATGTTTGATTCTCCTAAAGATGTTTGCCTTAAAATTTGTCATCTAAACCAGGATACTTTTATAAGTAAAAGGCTATATTATTAATAATTATAATCACAAAATCAGTTAAAAAACAAACATGTTTATTGTATCATAAACTCATACTTCTGCACATATTGATGTTTAGTCGATGTATCTGCAAATGTTTATTCAGTGTTTTAGTTACTCTCTCTTCTCATGCCACTTTCATTGCCTGCATTACATCAGTCAATCCCTCAACTTTCCAAACATTATTCTATCTACAGAATGCTATTTCAAAAGTGTATTTTAAGTGTCAACTTGATAATATATCTCTATTTTTTGTATTAAATTCTTTTACTGGTACATTGTAGGTATACAACACAATTACATTTCTCATTGGGAATTGTACCTTTATA
>NW_004624837.1:5509021-5524067 GCF_000247695.1 Heterocephalus glaber | reverse complement strand
CCGGGAGCAGCGGTAGGGATGGTGACCCAAAAGCCCTTTCCCTTGGGCTGGGAGCAGCCGGAGGGATGGTGCCTGGGAAACCCCTTCCTCTGTGCCAGGAGCAGTAGAATGGTGGCCCAGAAGCCCCTTTCTCTGGGCCATTAGTGGTGGGACAGAAGGTGGTCCAAAAGCCCTTTCCTCTAGGCTGGGAGCAGTGAGAGGGATGGTGACCGAGAAGCCCCTTCCTCTGGACCAGGAGCAGTGGGACGACGGCTCAGAAGCCCCTACCCCTGGACTGGGAACAGTGGGACTCAGTACCTTTGTCTGGTGGTCTGGTGTCTTCTGCCTCTTTGTAGTGTGGAATCAGGTGGCTGCCTGTCTGCAGTGGGGTGATTCGGTGTCTTCTGCATGACTCTTGACCTCGGTAGGGCATGCACAGACCTGCCTGTCTGCAGCAGGCTGACTTGGCATGTTCTGTACAATTCAGGACCTAGATAGGGCTTAGGCAGACCTGCCTGTCTGCAGCGGGGTGACTCGGCGTCTTCCATGCCACTCAGGACCTTCGTAGGGCATAT
The DNA here is from genome assembly GCF_000247695.1 of Heterocephalus glaber. The sequence goes on along the minus strand of NW_004624837.1, from coordinate 5,523,513 downwards.
ATCTCTATTTTTTAAAGACTGTAGCATTTTCTCTTTACTTCAAATGCCAAGTTGCAAGATTTGTGGGTCGTGGAAAACAGTATGTACTTCATTATCAATATTGTCATAGATCACTTCTGTCACCATCATTATCACCACAAATTTTTTATGCACTCAATAATAATGTTGAATATTTCATGTGTAATTTCCCTTTTAATCCTCAGAAAACCTCATTAAGTATTTTATCATCCCCATTTATGAAGTGGAAGTTGGTATAGCGAGCTTAGGCAACAGGCTCAGTATAATACAACTTGTGATTGATAGAGTCAGATTTCAAAGCTTGACAGTCGGATAGCACAGCCTTTGGCATGGATCATTAAGTTATACCATCTTCCTTGTTCATGTATTGATTAAAATAAATGAACAAGTGCACAATTCAATGTGTCCTTCCTTATCTCCCTCCTGTTACATTTTAGCCTCATTTCCTGTCACTCTTCCCCAGTTCATTCTGTGATACAGCTTTTTTGAACTTTCTTCCCACTGCACTGCTCATTGGCTTCTAAGGTTTTCATACATACCACACATTCCTGACCTTCCTTCTGGACCATTTTCCTTATTTCAGTTTACTTGAACCAGGTTTAGATGTTAACAGTAAGTGATGCCTTGAGTGGTGGTACTTCTTTATTATGCTTTTCGTCATCTGTTCAACTTTAGCAAATTCCTTTTGTTCTCCCAGCCATGGTATTGATAATATTCTGTTTTAAACATCAAGATATTCATGTGTATCCCAGTATATTGTAGGCACTGTTGAGGCAAATACAGAGTACCTTGCACATCTGTGAATCGCCCGAGTCCCTACTAGGACATGATAGACACTGAGAATATAAATGACACATCAAACTAAGAGTTAGACAGACAAAGAAGAAGATATTCAAGCAAATTACAAAAGCAAAGAGAAGTTGAATTTAACTGCTCATACACTTGGTGGGAGGATTTTTAAGTGCAAAGCATTATCAGACATTAGTAGGGAGGCTGGTCAGTGTCATTAGCTATAGGTGTTTGCTAATTTTGTTTATCTAAATTAGGCTTCCATTCTCTCCTAGAAATTGAGAGAAAGGGAGCACTTTTTATGATTATATTTCAAAGTCTCCTAGGGAAAGATATTTAAGAGCTGTAAAAGCAGCAGGGAGCCGGGATAAGATTTACACCTTTAAAAAGTTGATAAATGATTTACAATTATAAGTTTTGTAAAATATTCTAAGAATAGAAGTCAGAGTCCTAGAGTCAGGAAGAAGAAATCAGTCTTAAGCTTAATCAAGCAAACCAGATTATTAAGGGTAAATTGTTTGAGATGTTTCTTGAATTAATAAATAATTAACCAGAAAACTTGAACACTTCACCATATAGCATAATAATAAAATATAATTATATTCAAGGGGCTAATGTACATATATGTAATATATGTAGATAAATTTTAAAAATAAACACATGTAAATAAATTTTAAAAATACACACATCACATTTAGCTTCTTAAATATTCAAAGTAATTTTTCTGATTTCATTTCTATATTTCTTTAATTAATGTAAATAAAATAACATTATATTATGGGGCTTCACAAGTAGAGTTTAATATTATGATTAAGACTTTTAGTTCTATATTTACTAAAGCTTCTAAGAAATTATTGATAACTTTGAATTACATTGTAAAGAAATCATCAATGTAAGCACAGTACTGTAGTTAGAACAGAAATAATAATTCTCATTGCCCATTAACTGAATTTGTTACATATCATAAATGGTGTTTAATTTTACTTAAATTATTATGTTTGTAAAGGAAATATATCCAATCTAATTAAACCTGTGTAATTTCAAAAGAAAGGAGATTTAGTTGCTATATTTATATTCCCTCAAGTGTCATTGCATATGCTGTTGCTTCTATTTTGAAGATTTGTTTTGTTTTTTACACATTTAGACTCCTTGGAATCACCTCATGTATAGGACTAGTTACTTTAGCACAATCTATCATATTGTACATTGTTTAATTTATATGGCTTTTTTCCCCCATTCCAGCATCACCATTTCTCTCTCAATTACAGATGCCTAACCATTTTGCACGTTTATGGGGCTTAATCCCAGAACTGAATTTCATTAACTGACCATAGCTTTACTTCTATTTATACACTAGTGAGTTCTTTGCTAAAATTTTGCAAAGATATGGCAGGAGAAGACAGCTAAACATCATCTACATTTGAAAGGACCAAATTTACAAATCAGTACTCTTTAATGCAATTTTTTTCCCTTTGATGAGCTGGAAGATTATTTGCAAGTATTGTAAGTTTCAGTGGAAGTGTAAACTAAGATTTTTGTCATTTTGATTTAACACAGACTCACCCAGAATGCACAGCCCTGATTTTGCATGAGAAGGGCCACCTCTACAGAACCTAAAACGTGAGTCCTGTTGATTTATTATTGAATTCTATAGTGCTGTATATCTGATCTATTGATATGACATGGCATTTATTAAGACATATAATGAGATAGTTTCTATAAGAAAAGCAGACCATAAGACTATGTCTGTTTTATTGTTCAGATTAAAAGAATTCTAGTAATTAATAAATGTTTAAGATTGAAGCAGTTAAAGGAACTATGCTATTCCTTGGCACTGAGTTTAAGGCATGTGGTTTTTTTAATGTGGATTTCATGTTCAAAATTATTTATAAAGTATGTTAATGAGATACTTCAGAATTCAACTTTTACCTTTTTAAAAATTTTCTCTGTGACCCTCATTCATAAATACTTAGAATATATATTTAGCATCTTGCTTTTCCTGTTTTGTTTTGTTTTGTTTTGTTTCAAACGGAGTAAGTGGCCAGTTAAAAATGAAACCTTGGTATACCTTTCTTCTTTGCTCTGTCATAGATCTATCCTTCAGCTCCTTACTAATGGTTAATCTCTCTTTTCCCTGTTTGACCTCTGATAAATTGTCTTTGATAACCTGCTGTTTTGCCCTTGAACCTTACCATGGGTACAACTCTGGGATATCAGAACTGTCAAAAAATAAAAGTAAGAGCAAAAAGAACAGAGCCTACTTAAGTTAGGGAAGGCATAAGGCCTGGTAATCGACTGATGAATTTTCAACTGGCAGATAGCCTTCACTTTATCCCATATGCTGTCACAGTATCTCATATAATAAGGAAATCCCCTCTCCCCAAAATAATGGATGATGAGCACCATTTGCTTTGTGAGAATCTGCCAAGGCAACATGCCATGGGGTCTTTATCTCTGAAAGTCAGGATGAAACAAGCTTGTCTGGCTGTAGATAAAGAGACTTAGAAAGAATCCTATTCAGATGTACCTGTCACTAATTTATCTGGAGGTTTTGTGATTCATACAAACTGTTCTGTGTGCAATGCCGCATTAAATTGGTTTCCTCTGGGAGCAGACCACATTCAGGGGTCCTGAGACCCGTGCTGTTGGACACTGCATGCTGAATTCCTATAGCTGCCCCTTGCTGAATTCTGATCTACTACAAGGCTGGTAACTTGCACATATGTTAGATGATCTCTTGCAACATTTCAATCACAAAACGATTGACAAAAACTTGGCTATTTCTTAATATGCTTGTTTTTGCAAAGAAAAAAATTAAACAACACTTTTCCTATTAGCACAGTCATATATTTTAATGATTCAGTAGTTATAGATACCTTTCTCTTTAATGGCCCAGGTCTTGATGAACACTCTTCTGTGGCTCCTGTATATATTCAGACAAAGTGATATGTACTTAAACTCATTAATTTATACTGAAACATGCATAACTGCTTTGAAACAAGCCCCACTAAGGAAAACAGTTTAGAAAAGATTTTTCTCATTTAGAATATAGATTTTTTTTAACTGTGGAAATTCCATTTTATCACTTGGTGTATTTTGAAAGACAATAGCGTAACTTGTAAAATAAGATGGATACTGGCTAGTATGTGAAAGGACCGTAAAAGTAAGAGATGTTTATTTTTGTATGTTGATTGTGCAGAGAGACTTTAGTATGGGTTTACTTTTTCAGATGAGGGAAAGTTAGCAAATACACTATTGACAAAAGCTGTCTTCATTTTATTGTTTCCAGGATGGGGTATGTAAAACTAAAACTTAATATCTTCTTGTGGGTTTAAAACATGCTTCATTTTGTGCAAAATTAAGCCAATAAATGGCAGAATGGCAGTTAGTGAAAGCAATCAGTGAAATCTTTCTGAAGTATTTTTAGCATGCCATGACAATAGTCTTTAGTATGGGTAAATTAGCAACATAAACTGATATGCTCTCTCTACTTTTTAAATTTAAAATTGTTCATTATATTCTGTATTGCAATGCAAAACAAATGCAATCATTTCATGCAATGGGAAAGGGAAGACTCTTCCAAGTGGATAAAAATGATAACTTTATTTTGCATTTACATAGTATAATTCTTTTAATTCTGTCCCAGTTGTGAAAGTGTGGAACATCCAACATAAACCAGAATTCTCCTCTTAATGAACAAAAGCATAATTAGGGCATTACTATGGGGAATCTATTAGAACTTTCATGCATAATTCACCATTTTTAAATGAGATAGTCTTCACATCTCCCAATCCTTAAATTGGAATGTGACCTGAAAACCTTGTAATCACTCCTAAGAAGCAGAACTATGAAACCAATATATTTAGTAATATTTTTATAAGACTTTAAAATGTTCTCGTAAGCATTTCTTTGAAAGAAAATAAAGGACAAAGGGGAAAACAGCTCATAAAATAGGAAATAATAGGATTATACCACCTGCAAAGTCTATATAATTAGGCATATTTCTGTCTCATTCTCTTCATTTTAAAATTTTACTTTCTGTACAGAATACAAAATGCTTAAACATTGAATTTTACCTTGTTTATAGGAACGTATTTAGTACCTCACAGGTAGTATTTCCTTTGCTCTTTCAGTTCTTCCCTGTATCCCTCTCTTGTTCCCTGGAAAAGTGCTTAAAAACACAGAATAAATTCATATTATTTTTAGAGCAATTCAATCTAGGAACCATTTTGTTAGATATATTTAAAATACTTAATAAACATGTTGCTGCTGTGATTATAATGATATTTTTAAACTATTCTGTCAATCATGAATTTTCTTATGTTCTGCAATGACTAGCTTCCAGTATCTCAGAATCTGTTTAAATAGTTTAAAGATCTTTACAAAAACTGTTTCCCTCACCATTCAATTTAGCTGTCATCTCTTACAAACTTCTTTAACCTCATGGCACTTGTCATAGTTATTAAGCATATTAAATTTATTATCTTCAGCTTATTTGTGAACTCCTATAAATCTAAGGCCCTATCCAGTGCCTAGCACAATGTTTATAATGTATTAAGTAGACAGTATAATGGATGACTAAATGAAATTTAAAAAATGAAAATCAAACAATTCTATAAACAAAATATCAGAAATATAATGCACAAGATAGATGCACAGAACAAAAAGTTATTGAACTACTGGCTTATTTAGCAACTTATTTATAGATCTTCATGTTCCAATAGAAAACTTCATCAAGTTTCATATCTCAGAAGCTTCTTGGTTACATATTTAAAGCTACTAAAACAAATCAGACATTAAGCACCTTGAATAAGAAAGAGAACTAATATTTTTAACTCACTTATTTCATGGTTTATGGGTGTCTTAATTCCTTTTCTTGTTGCTGAGAAAGAATACCCGACACCCAAAGTTAAAGGAGGAAGAGTTTATTGTAGCTCACTGTTTGTAGAGGTTTCAGTTCACAGTTGGCTGGCTCCAAGGCAAGGTGGCATGGCAGAGGGGCAACTCAGAGGAGAAACAGTTCATGGCAGGCAGAAAGCAGCAAACCCAGCAAGCATAAAGCATCCCCAGCAACCCTCTTTCTGTCCTGTATATTTTATCCAGGCTACACACCTTTGGCTGGGTAGCACTCATACCCAGGATAGGGTACCTTCAATCCTACCCAGAATTATCAAAACCAATCAATGGACTAATTTAGTAATCACACACCCTTGATCCCAGCATCACACACTCTACATTCAACCACCTCTGAAAAGTGCCACCACCTACGATCACATGAGACTTTGGGGGACATCTAGATATAAGCCATAACAATGGGTGATGCAACTCTTGTCACAAAGACAGATGGAGAGGGAAAAACATATTAAATTAACAGAAATTTTGTATAACATAGGATCTTCAGAAATGAAAATCCAAAAAAAGTTAGTAAAACTGTATTTTTATGTTTTGATCAATGAAGAATCAATTGTTGTAAAAAAGTACGATTGAAGAAAGGTGTGAGCTAATGATAATATGCTTTGGAAAGGGACTTAGCAAGGCCTATTTCTAAAGATTCTTTTTTTGGTTTTCTGGTTAACATTCCTTCTCTCCAAGAATAGCACAGAGCACTGCACATAGGATTGTCAAGAAAGGGGCAAGAGAAAGTAAGTGTGACTTTTCTGCTTCTGTGGTTTTCTCAATTTCCTCCAGCTTAGGTTTTCTCAATTTCCTTGCTCAGTAAGTCAAGCTGCTGTCTTTTGGAGTTTCAGCTCCTGCGCTTCATCTCATGGAATGTATACTAGGTACTGTTTAAGAATTATGAAGTTTTCTAGAAAATTAAAGTATGTATAATTTATTTAAAATATTCATTCATTTATAGAAATACTTCAGGGACATTGAAGGTTCATTTCCAGATTACCATAATTAGGCAAATATTTCAATAAACCAGGTAGCATTGATTTATGGTTTCCCATTGTATATAAAAGTTACATTGATATGATATGCTAGCCTTTTAATTGTGCAATAGCTTATCTAAAAGAACAATGTACATATCTTAACTGAAATAAGTTTTAATGCTAAAAAGTGCTAGAAATCATTTGAACTTTCAGCAAGTTATAATCTTTTTGCTGGTGGAGGGCCTTGCCTCTTCATTGCTACTGGTTGATCAGAATTGCTGCATCAACTGACTCTGTCTTTCATGAATTTCTCTGTAGTATTTAATGCTGTTTGACACCATTTTGCAAATAAAACATTCAGAATTGGAATCAATCTCAAATCATTCTGCTGCTTAAGTTATCTAACAATTTTTTGTAATTTCAACAATGTTCTTTTATTTTTCAAAAGGAAACTCCCATTCAAGAAATGACTTTCTTTGCTTATTCATGAGAAGCAACTCAATTGTTGCAGTCTTAATTATGAGATTGCACCAATGCATTCACTCTTTTCAAAGTTTACCTCTCATACTAGTTATGTAGCTATTTGTACATTCACAGTTACTTCTTCCACTGAAAGATCCAAGCCCTCATGATCCTCTATGAAGGTGGGAATCAAATTCTTCCAAGCTCCTTTTAATGTTGATATTTTGACTGTATCCCATGAGTCAAGAATATTCTTAATGGTATCTAGACTGCCGAATCCCTTCCAAGTTTTCAATTCACTTTGGCTATTCATAGCCTATAAAATGTATTTCTTAAATAATGACTGATAATCAAAAATACTCCTTGAGCAGCAGGCTGCAGAATAGATGTGATGTTAGTAGTTGTGGAAGAAAAAAAACCCTAATTATTGTTTCTATCTTCATCTGAACTATGGATGAATTGTCACTAAGTAGTAACATTTTGAAAGGAATCCTTTCTTTTTCTTCCTCTGAACAGTAGGTCTCAAAAGTTCTCTTAGAATATTGACTAAACCATATTGTAAACTGAGATGGTATCATCTAAACTTATTGTTCCGTTTATAGAACACAGATGGAGTAGATTTCAGTGTAATTTTTAAAGGCGATAGGATTTTCAGAATGGTAAATTAGTATTGGCTTCAACTTAAATTCACCAGCTTCATTAGCCTCTAACAAGAGAGTAAGCCTGTTCTTTGAATCTTTGATTTCAGGCAGTGGCTTTGCCTCTGTAGCTATGAGAGAACTGTTATTAATTCTTCTTTGATAGAATTCTAACTAGTCCTAGGATATTATATAGTCCTAGGCTTTTCTTGGGAGGTATTGGGTTATAGATTCAATCTTCTTAGATGCTTTTGATACCTTCTAATTTTCTGTTTTTTCTTGGATTAGTCACAGGTTGTTGTATGATTCTTGAAATTTGTCCATTTGTACATTTTCTGATTTTGGGGGATATAATTACTTATAATAATCCCTAATGATATTGTTTTTAAATTGCTATGGCATCAGTTGTAATGTCTCATTTTTCATTTCTGATATGATTTATTTGAATTTTCTTTTAAAATTTAAAATTTTTAAAAATTTTCTTTTAAATTTAAAAAAATTGACATATGTTTATCAACTATGTTTATTGTTTAACAAATCAGCTCTTTGTTTCATCAAGTTTTTCTGTTGCTTTTCTCTTCTCTATTTTATGTATTATATCTATTATTTCCTTCATTCTACCAGCTTCAGACTTAGTTACCTCTTATTTTTATAATTCCTTGAGGTGTAATGTTTGGTTGTTTACTTTTCATCTTTGGCTCTTCTAAATGTAGGTGTTCCTTGCTATGAACTTCTGCTTATTACTTTTGCTGTTTCATTGTTTTGATTTCATATGTCTCAAAATATTTTCTAATATTTAAATTTCTTCTTTAGCCCAGTGGTTGTTCAAGAGTACGTTATTTAATTTCCACATGAATTTTTCAACTTTTCTACTGTTAATTATTTCAAGTTTTATTTAATTGTAGTCAGAAAAGATCTTGGAATGATGTCAATCTTAAATTTTATCAAGTTTGTTTTGTAACCTAACATATAATCTACTGTGGAGAACGTTCCTTGTGGGCTTGAAAAGAATTTATATTCTTTTTCTGTTGGTTGATAGGTTGTATTTTACAAGACAAATCATTTAAATGAAACATTTAAAAATATTTAAATGAAAACATTTAAATGAAAGTCTGTAAGAGCTGGTAAACACCTGAATCCCAATCATGGAAAGTTATAGCTAATAATCATGTTAATGGTCAAAGCCTTATTTTATGAATAAAATCAATAATATGAAAAAATAAATCCTGAATGAACTGTTATTAAGATCTAGAATATTTATCTTCCTTGTTTAACAAATTATTGATAATAAAGAACATATAGATCTACCCAAGACTTAAAGAAATGGAGATATTCAAAATTTAATGATGATAGAAAAATAAAATTCTCATTGGCATAATATCCTTAACTGAGTAATTTAATATCCACCATTTTCTCAGTCATAAAATTGATCATAATTCATAACAAGAAAGAATATTATGTAAATTTTTTCTATTTAAATAAAACTACAGTTCCAATTTGAGAGCCACTACTCCATGAATATAACATTTTCAATAGTAAAATAGAAAGAATGAAGTAGTTTGAGTAAATACCAATCATGGTAAAGTAAATACTAAAATAGTCTTTTGGGAGAATATATGTTCTTCTATGATTATACAGGGATACGGAAGCATAACTATTTACGTGTATCTATGTTCTTGCCTGTGTATGCTCAATGTGTAATAATTACAATATCTTACAGTGTGCCTCCCATGTCCTTTAATAATTTTAAAAGTACATGTCAGAATCTCTATTATATAAATTATTTTAATGGTTCAAGTGAAGGGTGAATTAATTTTGAGTACATGGATAATGACATGCCAGTGACAATTTCTTGGCAGAAAACAATTAGTTTGAAATGCCATTTTTAGCAGTATACTAGGAAGGTTGTACATGAAGTACAGCAAGGCTTTGGGAACCAGGAGCTCTTAGTCATTCTGTTTTCTAACAGTAAGTAAAAGAAGCAAAGCACTTAGCACCTAGGTGTAAAAATGCTTTTTAACTCTAAAATCCAAGACATTTAAAAAATCTATTTGCTCTCATTCTCTTTATACACATTTTTTTTCATGATGATAATTTTAGAACCCTGAGAGATGCTCACAAAATGAAAGGTCATATGAATTTATTAGACAATATTGTCAAGACTCCAACCTTAGTATCTTAATGGAAGGTCAGAAAATGACTCATGTTTCTAGTGTATTTTCTTTCTTCCTAACAAAATAATGTATTTAGGAACAGATCCACAGAACACAGATTTCTTTGGCATTAGTTTGTCATATTTCCCTCATGAGTTGCATAGTTTTGTTTCTTACTTCTACAGTGCATGTATTGTAAAAATTATTCCCTTACTAAATAAACCTAAAATTCAGGTAATGACTTTCTGTTTGGAAAGTCATATAGTAAACTGATCCATTTAAATATCATTTATACATATGTTGGTAATATGTGGCTTCTTATTTAGTATAGTTCTTTCAACTCATTAAAGTTAAGAACAGATGACTTATCTTTTTCAGGAAGGGTCTTGAGAATTTTATTACTTTTTACCCTTTATTCTTATTTCTAAATATACTGAGTGAACTATTTGAGGCTTCCTTCATTTTTCATTCTCTCGTCCTTTCACAAATTCACATACATTCCTATTATATTTAACTGGAATACCTCCTCTCCATTTTCTTTCTTTCTTGTATATTTTCTAGATTTTTAATGACTCAGGTTTAATGTTATCTTTTCTTGAGGCTATATCAGGCCTACTAAGCCATGGTCAAAGTTCCTCATATTTTTACCCTTATCATGTTGAAATTTTTCTCCAATATGGCAAAATTCATCCTACAGCATATGTTCTCTTATATGTCTATTTTCCCTAAAAGACTGAATGTCCATTAAATAGTATCACACTTTTGAATATACAGATTAATTAATCTGTTTTAAAACAAGAACATGTACCAATTCCACTACAGCAATGTAAATATTATGTACTGAAGAATTATACTAATAAAAAATAAACACATTTTACAAATCTTGGCTCTGATTGCAGTGATTTGACCCATCTCATTTTACTTTTGTGCTAATAAAACTTATAGGATATTATAAACACATTCAATATTTTATGTGCCAAATTTCAGGTAAAGTTGCCAGAGTGAACATTTGACTCTACTTTTCATCCTCTAAATCTACTAAAATAGTACTATTGGGTGCTTTCATTTTACCTGCATTACAAATAAATAAGCTGAGTAACAATGATCTTTGGATTTTCTCATGTACAGAACAAAGTAGTGAAATCAGGATTCTACTATAATCCTTTTAAATCAGAGAGTTAGAACTGGAACATTTGGCAAATGTATTGTATATAAATTTGTGACTTTGGGCAAGTATTTTTGTACCCGGCTTTGTGAAGCTATCAGTAAGTATATAAATGTTTACCTGTTTGATATATCACTGGAATATATAATGATTAATGAGGACCTTGTATGGAAAGTATAGGAAAGGATCAATATGACACAAATGATGTCGCTACTGAGAGGAAAAAGAGCCTTCTGTAATGCTCAGTATTAGGAGTTCCTGTGAACTAAATTACACTAACAGATAAGCTAATTTAAAATAGCAACAAAATAAATACCTGTGCTTGAATGTCTACCTACTGCAAATAAATGCATTTAAAATTGATCTGGTAGCTTCAAATTGTTCATTCTTGTCTGAAGCATAAGTAAAAAGGCAAGATTTATATTTTTAAAATGTACTGGTTCAAAACAACTACTGTATGTCACAAAATTGACATTTATTTTATAACAAGTATTAAAATAGTTGAAATAACTTTGAAAACGATCACCCAGAACTAAATATATCATTTTAATACTGAGGAGCTGAGTAATAATCATTGAGAAGTAGTTCTTTGAGAAAGACAATTGTCTTTAGATTTCTAACACTACCATCCAAGTGGCTCTAATAAGCCCTATGTCTTAAGAATGACACAAACTGAGTAAACACCCAGACATAAATCTGGGACAGAGAGCAATGTTTCTGGAAAACAAATATTGATTGTTTTCTTAATTGTCTTTGCACAGCCAGAAAACAAAACAAACTTGTTCTCTGTGGATAAGTTACCAAAGAATTTATATTCTTACCATTTTGACACCCAATACAGCATTAGAATATTGTATATGGTATAATTACTGTTCTTCTTATAGATTCCCTTTACAGTTCTCATGGAATAAAGTGGCACCCTTGAAATATGTTCCAATTATTCTTGCATTTAGATCATATACTTAACAATAAAATCAACATCTAAGTCAAAAATGAATGAGAAATGATATCAAAATCAAACAAAATAAAACTAATTCAAAATAAATTTCAATCAGTAAGTTATTGAAATGCACAAAAAGAATGAAACAAATGTAAGAATGTAGAAGCAAATCATGATGAAACCAGTGGCACTTGTGGTTGTGTTTGATAATACAGTAGATTTAAGTACTTGGTTTGTATGTGGACATATTAGGTGGTCATCAACCCATTTTGTTGCCATAACTTGCATACATTTTTGAGATAGATAACTAAAATGAAGGCTCAATGTGTAAGCACAGGAAAAATAAACTATATTTTGTTTTTAACTATTGAGATTTAACTTCCTGGTTGAAAGATCAATGAGTTTGTGATAATATGCCTAATTTATATTCATGTATTTAATTTAAAAGAGATTAATTCTGGTTCTATTAACAAATCACATAAAGAATAAAACTCATCAAATTCTAGTATGCATTCCTAGAGTTCTTTTATTCATAGAGAATTATATAGGGCTTTTTTTGGGGGTACTGGGTATAGAACTCGGGTCCTTGCAGTTGCACAGCAGGCGGAGAAACCACTGAGCTAAATCCCCAGCCCACATAGACAATTTTATATAAGAAATTAAAAATATAGTAATATAATTGTTGTAGTTGAGGTTTTGGCAAGGGAATACATTTAATATGGGACACATAGTTTATAGAATTATTTTATGATTTCTTCCATGCCCAGAACATGCTGATTCAGTTCAGTGGGGTATTACAAGTTGAACATTATTAGTTAATCCACCAGAATAATATTTTGACTTATACTGAGTTTTAAGATTTTATAAGCCTACATGTTTCCTGAGAACAAGGCTGTGTTGCTTGTTTAGGTTAATTGAGAAGACTGGCAAGCTTTGGACAGTCTTTGATTTTAATATCAGGTTTGTATGATAGGAATTATGGAAAGCATCAGTTAAAAATATGAAACTAGAAAATTATTTTTAAATAATTTTAATGAATAAATATGCAAAAGTGAGATAGACCTAGTTCATTATATTTACTATTCTATATACTATTTATATACTGAAGGTAGGTTTTATATATATATATATACATATATATACAGAAATATATATACTTACTAAATATACACAAATATACACATTTTCTATTGTAGATGTGGTTTTCATTGCTCAAAAAACTGATTGAATAATAACTGGAAGCATAACAACTATGAGATATGACCAGCATATCTTTTTCTTAAATGATATAAACTGAGTTATTACTGTTTCATATAACTAGTTTTCTTCTTTGGCTATGCAGGATAATAACTATCATGATTATTTTGTGATTCTAAATAACTATTGGCTTTTTTAATAAGACCACTCCTTTAATATTATTTTAGAGAATAAGGCTGGCATATATGTAAACTGCCAAATAAATCACTGATTGATTAAGAAAAATAGTAGAATATTAAAATATGGGAGATTATGATGATCTCAGAGGAAGATATACATGTTATTATCTTATGGGCCATTTGTCATAATTAAATGATACAAAGGGAAAAACCAGTATGACAATAAGAGATACCTCATCTCTTTTTTCATTTTATATAATTTTTCAGCTTTTATACACAGAAAGCCTTGGACAAGAGCAATTCAAATACAGTAAGATAAAGTAACCACATTTGAGAATGTTTCAGAGAAGTACCCAAGAATTAATTCAATTTGATCATTTTATTATAAACTTTTACTCTCTCACAAAAGTAGAAACATATGAATTTATGCACATCATCTTAAGATGTGTGGCCATAGATTTCTATGATATTTGTACCTCAAAGTAAAAGTATTGCAAAAATACAATTCTAAATGTTTTGAGGAACTTTAGCAGTATTTTTAGGTATGGACTTTAAGATAAGACAAGTAAAGTCCAATTGAAGTGCTATACTGTTCCAACAATTCTTGACACAGTTTTTAAAAGTTATATTAGTATTTATATTATTTACTGCAAAATCAGATAAAATAAAATAAGAACAAAAATCAGAAAAAATAAAATAAGAACCAAGGAAAACTTTTGTTAATAACCCTTCTTATATATTTCCTACTGGTTTTCCCTTCTAGGACATGCTTACAGCTTTCTGTAAGTATTTTTACTTTCCAAATATTTTGAGGTTAGAAATATATACACATAATTGTGGATGCTAACATTTATTAGCTTTATTTTTTCTAATATAGGGCTAGACATTAGGTTACACTATTACTAAGTATATAATATATATTTATACATACATTATATATGAAATATATGGCATAAATACAGAATCTGCTTGACACTATTATAATAATAATGTTTTTGAAATATCTAAAACATTATTATTATAATAGTGTCAAGCAGATTCTGTATTTATGCCATATATTTCATATATAATGTATGTA